>SDVV010033917.1:0-11240 GCA_016164225.1 Gammarus roeselii
ATATATAAAAGTCAATCCTGTCCATTGCCCAAACTATTTTTGACGATATTTGTGTCCGTCGTGACTGTTTTCGGACGATTTTACCAATAATTCCGACAGTTTTTAATAAAATCAACGTTAGCCCTGACAGTTTTTAGAGGTTCTTACAGGAGAGACTGTTTTGGCCAAAATTTCAATTAGTCTCGATTAAATCTGGCTAGTCGCAGTATTAGTTCCGACAGATTTTTTTCGACATTTGCATTTTTTCCACTGTTTTTGTCATTAATTGCGTTAGACCAGACTGGTTTGACCAATATTTGCACTGGTCCCGACTGATTCTGGCTGACTTTCTGTTTTAGTAAGCACTGTTTTTATTGTAACTTAAATAAGAGCGTATTCTTTTTGAACGATTTCAGCATTAGGCCCGATGCTTTTTTGCCACTAATTGCATCAGTCCCTACAATTTTGACCAAATTCTGCATTAGTCCTTATCGTTTTGGCCGATCTTGGCATTTGACCCTCTGTTTTTTGCGGATATTGCATTTGGACCGACTGTTTTTGTCGGTATTTACATTCGTTCCTACTCTTTTCGCCCGATCTTGGGAGACATTTTTTCCCGACTTGTTTTGATGAAATTTGTAGCAGTCCCGACGGTTTTTGGGCCTTGATAGCCTTAGTTCCGATTGTTTTTAATTATATTTGAATAAGTATCGGCTGTTTTTGCAGGTATTTTTATTTTTCCCTACTGTTCCAGACCCATCTTGGCATTAGACTCGACTGTTTCTTCGATATTTGCATCAGTCTCGATGGTTTTCTGTTAATGTCGGGGTTAGTCCTGACTGTATTTGCCGAAACTTGCATTCGTACCGATTGAATTTGTTCGATTTTTGCTAAGGTACCTCTCGATTTTTTTTGTCCGATGATGAAATTTGTCTACACTGTTTATGCCGATATTCGTATTGGTCCGGATGGTTATGGCCGGTCTTGGTGTTAGTCCTGATCGTTTTCTTGTTGATCTTAGTATTAGTGCCGCCTGATTCGTATAATCTTAGCATTAGTCCCGACTGTTTTCGGCTATTTTTGGCATTTGTTCCGACTGATTTCGTCGATATTGCATTATTAATCACCGTGTTTTTCGCATCATCAGTCTCGAATATTTTTTACCGATCCTAGCACGAGTCAGACAAGATTCAGCTAATCTTGGCAATGGTCTCGACAGTTTTAACCGATGTCTGTATTTGATCTGATTTTATTTGCGATACTTGCGTCCGTTTCGTGTGTTTTTGGTCGATCTTGGCATTTGAACCGTCTGATTCGACCGATCTCGCCATAAGTCGCTGCAGACTATTTATGTTCATTTTGGCATTTCTTCTGACGTATTTGGTCAATTTTTCCACTAGTCTCGCCTGTTTTTGGCTAAGCTTGGTATTAGTTCAGACAGTTTTTTGGCCGATCTTAGCATCAGACCCGATTTATTTGGTACATCTTGCTATTGGTCCCGTTTTTTTTTTTTGCGATCTTGCCACAGTCCCGATATTTCATGGCCAATCTTGGCATTAGTCCCGGCAATTTTTGCCTTGTTTTGGCTAAGTTTCAACTAATTAATCAAATCTTGCTATTATTTCCGACTGTTGTTGACCATAGTTGCATTTATCCCGACTGATTTCGACAATTTAGGCATTAGTACAGATTAATTCGACCGATCTCAAGCTTGTTCCGGCTGTCTTTGACCGATCTTGACATTTGTCCTGAATGACTCGGCCCTTTCCGTCATTAGTTCTGTGGGGAACAAAACCCACAATGCCTCGTCGGAGGAAAGGAAACTGTAAATTGTAAATAGTTGGAACCTTCTAGTTCAGTATGACGTGGACATATGAAGTTTTGGAATGTATGGTGAGTGGCAGTGGTCCTTGATGTTTCCCCTTCCCATCCTTTTCTCAACTTCCAATGGTGTTCCCGCTCTGTGCCGCCTCTTAGATGTTTTCCTTCTGTCGTATTGAGTAAAGGGTCAAGGTATTTCCTTTTATCTTGGAAGTATATCGTTATAAGATTTTCTAGTAGGTAAATGCATATCATGTTTTTGAGGATAATATGAGTAAAATATGGTAAGAAAGTGTACATGGTAGTTGTTGCAGTTGATGTAAATCATCTTTGTGTTAAAAGGTCTTGAGTTTGAGTACGTAATTTTTGACGCCGGCCTGCGGTGCTTAGAAAGCGGTAACCGCTTGGGTTAATAGCCTAAGGACCGGCAGTGCGTTCCAAACCATGGTGAGTGTCGAGTATAATTTCGGTGCTCTCACAAGATGGGAAAACTCTGAGCGATGGATACAATAAATAATACTGCCAAGGAGTATTCAACATGACGCAATTTAGATTAGTGAGCAATAGAAGGTTTAGTTTACAATTAGGTAGAAAGAACTAACGTGAGTTTAGGTAGGTTTCTCAGCTGTGGTTACTACTTAGCATCTAGATACAAATATGACAGCGTATCGAAGAAGAGATCCCCGACGCCATTGAAGTGGCCATTCGTGAACACAGAAATCCCGCTAAAATACTTGTAAGTTTCATTATACAATTCGATGAAATGTATCATAGCTATGTGTCGATCCCATTCTAAGGTGTGTGATATAATATATGTAAAGATATGTAATGTATGATAAGGGAAAAGAAAATAATCCCCAACATAATGGTCCTATCGAGAACCGGATCGGTTGAACAGGCCGCAATTGTTCAAAAACGGCATCAGCCAAGTGTCATGGTAACGACGCCATCTTGAAAACTGCTATGTGTCCAATGGGATAAAGTGTCCAGTGTGAATTTAAAGCTATAGGCAGTGACATATGCTTGCGATGTTTTTATATAAATATTTCCTAGAAATTCAGAAAATGAATTGAATTTGTCATATATACATAAATGAAAGTTTAGTGCAGGAATTATGGTTACACTGAACTGATGTTTTGTGTTTAATGTTCTGTAGTTAGCAAATATTAAATGGGAAGAGCCAGGTTTCTACTGGCACATGGTAAATTTGGATAATTGATGTTGATGTTTGCAATCTTAGTTTTCAAGGTTAGCCTTGGTTGACAAAGTTTGAGTGCAACCTTGGTTATCATTGGAGATTACTTTGTCCAATGATGACAGTTTCAGTTATCAACAAGAAATGGCAAATGCCATAAAATATTGTTAAACCTGATAGCAAATGGTGTCAATTTGAAGTTTGCCTTTCTATTTGTTGTCCGTGCTTTGAGAAGTAGTGTACTTTTCTTGGATTGAGTTCCAGAAACATTTTAGGAAGACACAATTTCAATTGACAAGTATTTAAATAAAGTAGACCTATGCTGTGTCTACATGCTTTCAGGAGAGAGTTATTAGCGTTGTGAAGAAATCATCATTTCATGATTGATTCTGTGCTTATGAGGAGTAGTGACTTCTCTCGTGACAGGCTTGGAAGCATTCCTTGAAAGTGGTATTTCAACCAACAAGAAGTTATTATGATAGATCGTTGGTGTCTGTAAGTCTCCAAGATCAAAGTCAAGTGCCAATAGATTAATTTTCCTTCGTTGTTTCCATGCCATGAAAAGTAGTGTGCTTTTCACTGACAAGCTCTGGAAACATTTGAGAAAGGTGGAATTTGTTGACTAGTTAGTCAAGTAGACTCCGTTAGTGAACGGATAAGGTTAACAATTTATTCTAACGGATAAATATTTAAGGATTTCAAGATGCCACCACCTTGCTTCCAAAGTTGGAACTGTGTTGTGATGCAGACCCCTTCAGTGCCCCAGAGAATTTAGATGCTCTTGCTATGAATGTGAGGCTAGCTGAAGGGCACAGGTAAGGGATGAAACAGTCAGCGAAGCCGCACTCTACAATATGGCAGCAGACCATGTGAAAGAGTTAGACGAGATAAGGTTGCTCATCACAAAGTGCAACCGCTTGTTGGATGAAACAAGAGTTGGTCCACCTAGCAATGCCACTCCATCTGTTAGTGAAAGAATGAGGGCAGCATGAGTGAAGTTACCAATTCTAGAGATAATGGAGTTCTCCGGGGACATACTCTCGTTCAATAGTTTTTGGCAGTCGTTCAAAACTATTGATCAGAGTCCAGATTTGGAACCCTCTGAGAAATTCCATTATTTAAGTAACAAGTTGAAGGGTCCTGCCCAAAGTGTGTTGATAGGTTTCACACACACAAATGAAGAATATCCTCAAGCTGTGTCACTGCTCAAGAAACAGTTTGGAGATGAGTCGCGCATAAAAATAGCTAATTTTTATGCCTTGGATGACATTCAAGCAAGTTCAGGATCTTTAGCAACCCTGCAGGAGTTCAGACAAAAGATGGAGGCTCAATCAAGTCACTTGGAGACTGCAGGGATAGACTGCAACAAATGCACGAATTGCAGCTTCATCTTAGTCAACCTGCTCAAGAAGAAACTACCTCCCGCCAGTTTAGAAGCTTGCAGCGGCCACAAAGAAAATTCTGAAGCCTGGAACATGAAAAATTTCCACGTGGCACTGCGAGAAGTCATAGTCAGAATGGAAGACTGTGACACACATGGTAAATCCTGAAATCCGGGAAGCAAAGGTCAACTGCTGGCACTCAAAGATCAGCACAGAATGAAAGTCGCTCCTAAGGGAATCAGGGGGATAACTCTAAGCTCCTGAACACTGTTGGGTCATTTCAGGTAGGAACTTCTGGGTGTGGTCTATGTTCAGAGATCACTCTGTGTATAGATGCACAAATTACCAGACCACTGAGGCAGGGAAAGCTCGAGTATTTGAGCTGCGCCTTTGCTACAAGTGCTTCAAGGTGGACCAAAAAACAACGGATTGCTCTGAAAAAGACACATTCTGCAATATATGTAGAACGACTGGTCACCATGGCGCTTTATGTAACAAAAAAGGTAAATATCCACAGTTAGATGACAAGTCTTCAGGTAATCAGAAAGGTATGGTTGCTGTGGCTACTGGTCCTGCAGCAAATGGTCCTGCTAGTGTAGCTACTGTTAATGCACTGGCAGCAGAATGTGGGTAGGCTACTGTCCCACCCACAGCAATGGTAAGTTTGAGAACCAAAAATGGAACAAAGCTTGTGCGAGCTTTGTTTGATCAGGGTGCGCTGAAATCCTTCATTAAAAGAGGAATACTGATTAATGGTGACACATCATGTCGTCCTACCACCCTGACCATCGATGGTTTCTATAGTAAAGGTACTGAAACTGAGTATGACATCACCACTGTCACAATTGATGTGCCAACACATGAGAGAATATCCATGGATGTGATAGTGGTTGACAATTTAGCTGAAAAACTTCACATGAATGGAGTTAATAAGCTTGCTCAAAGGTTAACAGCCAAAGAACGTAACCTGGCTGAGTGTTTTGATAATGCAGTCCACTACCCTGTAGACATGCTCGTGGGAGCAGACTTTTATTATGAACAGAATGAAGGGGTTACAATAATATCATCGAAGCTCGGAGACATGTTGTCTGGGCCCATAACAAACAGGGAGTTGGCATTCCTACAGGTAAGTGTAATCACTGCACTCAAGGTTGCAGTCAACAATTAACCTGAAAGAGATATCGACCTGTTGTGGAAGCTAGATATCATCGGCATTTCGCCAGAGGAAACTCACTCAGATGATAAGGCAGCAACAGAAGCATCAGATTCTCTGAGGGTAAGTATGTAGCTAGACTGCCGTGAAAGGTATCTCATCCCACGCTGCCAATCAATTATCGCATGACCAAGGGAAGACTGGTTAGTAATCTCAAGCGTTTGAGGTCAGAAACTAAAATTTTGATGCTCTTTGACGGTGTAATGGAAGAACAGTTGCAGAATGGTTTCATCGAAAAGGTAAGTAACACGAAACCGATGGATGTTTGACATTATCTTCCACACCACTCAGTAAAGAAGGATTCTCCGACAACTCCCTTGCGTGTGGTATTTGATTGTTCAGCTAAACCACACATTGATGCAGTAATTCTGAATGATCGTTTGTACCCTGGACCATCCATGGGCTCTAAGTTACCTCAAATGTTGATGCGATTCAGATTGGGGGCGCTAGCTGCCTGTTCTGATATTGCAAACGAATTCTTGATGGTAGGGTTGAATGAGCATTACAGGGATTTTACTAGGTTTCTATGGCCTAGAGATCCCAAGGATCCTGACAGTCCCGTAGACACTTATCGCTTCAAGGTCATCCTCTTTGGAGCAACCAGCTCTCAATTTATCCTTAATGCAACCATTGATCACCACATGGAAAAGTATGATGGACAAAAGGACTTTACTGATAAGATCATAAGGAATATCTATGTGGATAACCTCTTGATCACAGCATCAACAAAGACTGAGGTAAAAGAATTCCATGGTTCATCCAAGGAAATCTTAGGTGAAGCTGGGCTCAACCTCAGGGAATGGTCAACAAATGACCCAGAGCTCAAAATGATCACAGAAATTGAAGGTGAGTCAGATGTCAGACGCACTGTTCCTGTCCTGGGACTCAGATGGGACACAGTCTAGGACAACTTTAGCAATAGCTCCAAATAACTATAATCAGGTAAGTCAACTAAGAGAACCATCTTGCGGGGTTCAGCCGCACAGTTTGATCCCCTTGAATTAATGAACCCCATAACCATGGAAGCTAAATTTCTAATGAAGAAAATTTGGCAGTCAAAGGTGAGTTAGGATGATGATCTTCCAGAATCCATTGAATTAAAATGGGAGAAGATCAAGAAAGAGTTCTTAATGATGGGTGACATACCCAACAAACGCAACGCAGAAATTGGTAAGTCAGTGACTCCAAACACATTTGTAGATGCCTCCCCAGTAGCATATGGAGCTGTTGTGTATGGTGTCAGTGAAGGTAAGGCAACACTGTTGATGGTAAAGGGACGGATTGCACCTGAAAAAACGCTTTCTGTACCAAAATTGGAATTGAATGCAGCACTACTTGGAGCAAGGCTGACCAAGTATGTATGCGAGGTTTATGAATGGGAAGTCAACATTGAAGCCATTCACATGTGGCCAGACAGTTAAGCTGCCGTGGGCTGTATCCACTCAGCAAGCTCCCTAGAGGCTTACATGCAAAACCGGAAGCTAGACATAAAGGAAGCTCTCCCTAATGCTAACTGGTACTACGTTCCCACTAGTCAAAATACCGCAGACCTGATAACTCGAGGAGTAAGCTCGAGGAAACTCAAGTCAAGTCACCTCTGGTGGCATGGACCCATAAACGTAGCGGAACTCCAGAAGTGGGAAAACTTTCCAACTCAAGTGCATACTGTAACACTAAATAAAGCTGAATATATCCCACCCCCCGAGACTTCCCTACTTGCAGTTGCAATCAAATTTTGCACCTTCAAGAAGTTGATCCACACTCTGGGATAGGTGAAGAAATTCATTGAGTGCCTAAAGGTTAAGGTAAACGGTAAGTCAGAAGGTAATTCGAACGGTAAGTCAAATTGTAATTTAAACGATATGTCAAAGGGTAATTCGAATGGTAAGTCAAAAAGTATGGTAAATGGTGAGTCAAATTTTAATCCTAATGGAAAGTTGGTGAACAATGGTAAGAGACAACCAATGGGTCTGACTCACAATGAGAGGGAATGGTCTGAGAGCTGGGCAGTCGGAGCACTTCAGTAAGAAGTATTTGCGGATGAGATAAATTTCATTCGCAATCCCAGTTCCAGGCGCTCCACTCCATTGATGAAGCAACTCAAACTGTCGCTCAGAGGTGACAAATTAGTAGTAGTAAGTAGACTCATCGAAGCTGAGGGGGAGGAATCTGTAAAATATCCAGTCCTATTACCTGTCAAGCATCGAATCACCGATATGATTATCGAAGAATGTCACAAAACAAGACACTGCATGGTAATAAACCCCGTCGTTGCCAGCCTACGTCAAAAGTGGTACATACCGAGAGCCCGACAGAGATTCAAAACCATAATTAGGAAGTGCATACAATGTAGACGGGAACGCGGGACACATTTCCGTGGACCACCAACCCCTCCTCTACCAAGTCATAGAGTTACTCAGTCACGTCCTTTCGCGGTAACTGGTGTAGGTTATACCGGTCCCCTTTATGTTAAGGAAGGGACTCAAGTTGATAAAAAGTACATCACCTTGTACACCTGCGCATCCACTAGAGCGGTTCACGTGGAAGTTGCCAAGGACATGTCCGCAAACGCATTCCTAAGAACCCTACAGAGATTTTCCGCTCGTCGTTCCTATCCTCAAATGTTGATCAGTGATAACGAAACAAACATTGAGAGTTCCGCCAAGATACTACAATCTTAGGAGGAACATCACAGTGTACGAAATACCCTGAATCAAAATAAATGAAAGTGACATTTCAACCCCAGTCGGGCCCCTTGGTTAGGAGGCTTCTTCGAGAGGATAGTGAAGATGGTCAAACTCTGTCTTCAGAAAACATTACACAGAGCTATGGTGACAGAAGACGAACTGCACACTGTACTTTGTGAGATAGAAGCGACTCAATTGATGACTATGAAACACTAACGCCATCCCAGCTAATGCTTGGATATCGTCTAGACAGCATACCTTTCGCAACGCCTGATCCGGAGGAAGAATATGATCTCTTCATGTTCACAACAGAACTCCTCACACGCCGCCAGTAAAACATCCAAATGATTTCACACCTTTTCCAAACCAGGTTTAGAAAAGAGTATTTGACCATTATACGGCATAACGCCGTAGAAGAAAGCGAGATCATCGCACCGAAAGTGGGTGATATAGTTCAGATCCAAGACGAAGATCCCAGGCTACTATGGAGCCTGGGCCGGGTCATCGACTTTCATAAAGGAAAGGATGGTCACGTACAAAGCGTGAAATTAAAACCACGCGGTGGGACCGTCAGTCGACTGGTAGTATTACTCTACCCATTAGAAGTACAAGCGAGAGAATCTTCGGATGTTTCTCCCGAGTTGCCGGAACCAAACCAGGCACCCCTGACCAATGCGAACGACTGGCAGAGGGACAAAATTTGCCGGGGTACCCGTTACAAGGGAGACAGCTTAAAATCAACAGCTGTGCGTGAACCAGGCGCTGCTAGACCCTAAAGAGCAGCGGCTCTGGTTGCAAGAAAGCGAATTGTCACTCAGCTACAATAAGTGACAATACGCATTTCTCTCGGGCGGGAGTGTGTGGGGAACATAATCCACAATGCCTCGTCGGAGGGAGGAAAACTGTTAATTGTATATTGTTGGAACCATTTAGCTCAGTACAACGTGGACATCTAGAGTTTTTGGAATATATGGCGGGTGGTAGTGGTCCTTGATGTTTCCCCTTCTCATCCTTTTCTCAACTTCCAATGGTGTTTCCGCTCTGTGCTGCCTCTTAGATGTTTTCCCTCTGTCGTATTGAGTAAAGGGCCAAGGTATTCTCTTATATCTTGGAAGTATATCGTTCTAAGATTTTCTACTAGTTAAATGCATGTCATGCTTTTCAGGATAATATGAGTAAAATATGGTATGAGAGCGTACATGGTAGTTGTTGTAGCTTGAAGTAAGTGATCTTTGTGTTAAATTGTCCTGAGGTTAAGTACATAATTCTTGACGCCGGCCTGCAGATTCTTGGAAAGCGGTAACCGCTTGGGTTACGCGCCTTGGGGCCAGAAGTGCGTTCCAAACCATGGTGAGTGTCGGTGGTATAATTTCGTTGCTCTCACAGGATGTGAAACTCTGAGCGATGGATACAATAAACATAACTGCCAAGGAGTATTCACCGTGACGCGATTTCAACTAGTGAGGAATAGACGGTTTAGTTTACAATAAGGTAGAAAGAACTAACATGAGTTCAGGTAGATTTCTCAGCCGTAGTTACACCTTAGCAGCTAGTTACAAATCTGACAGCGTATCGAAGAAGAGATACCCGACGCCATTGAAGTGGCCATTCGTGAACATAGAAATCCCGCTAAAATCCAAGTAAGTTTCATAATACAATTCAATGATATGTATCATAGCGATGTGTCGATCCCATTCAAAGGTGTGTGATATATAATATATGTAAAGATCTGTAAGGTGTTTTAAGGGAAAGGAAAATAATTGCCCACAAGTTCATGCTACATTTTGACGATCATAGTAACGGTGCCGAAAAATTATTCGCCTTTGATATTATTCCCCGTTGCTTCTTTGCAAATTTTTGCAATAGTTCCAATCTTGCCGATCTTGGCATCAGTTTCGACGAATTCGCCCGATCTTGCCAATAGTTCGGACTGTTTTTGGCCAATCTTGGGATTAGTCCTGTTTTTTCATTGCCGATGCTGCCTTAATCCGTTCTAAATAACTTAAAACAGAGCTTCCTAACTTATCAACTGCAACGTAACGTCATGGGTACCCGAGATCATTGTTTTAAAGAAGAGAACAAACACTGACTTTCAGAGGAAAAAAAACAGTGTAAATAGAGTTACCTCGAACTTGGAACGATGAGTCGTGAGGCTCAGTGCAGACAAGAGTAGGGCGTATGAACGAGCGAGGTCTACTATACGAAAATTCTATGGGCCCGTTTGGTCGTATGGTTGAGTGACGAGGAGCAAGGTAGGAGTTGATTGAGAGAGAGGGGTGCAGGAAGGGGGTGTTGACTGGCCCTGCAAACCACAATAAGTGACACACGATCTGGAGAATAGACGGATAATACGGGCCAAGAGGGATTCTGAGAGGCCATCCGGTAAGAGCCTTCAGGAGAACACTTCTTTCCCGCCGCATGAGAGATGGATAGCGGTTTGGAAAGTATGATTCTCACCGAGACCGCCTTTAGGAGGTAAAGTAAACAGAGAGGTTGTGGGATGGGAGTGGCATGATTCCTTCTCTGCGGTGTGTTATGGTGACACATGGGGAATAGGTTGTATGGGTGCCAATACTGATTTCAAACAATGTACTCACTTGCTACCGAAAATTGTTTAACTTGCTACCGTAAATTGTTTCATGGACCTACAAACCCTCCACGGTCACTGTCCAGACGAAGGTACCCAAAACGGAAAATTATGAACTTATGTTGACAACCGAACGATGACAAACGTATGTGGGCAAACGAACGATGACAAACGTATGTGGGCAAACGAACGATGACAAACGTATGTGAGCAAACGAACGATGACAAACGTATGTGGGCAAACGAACGATGACAAACGTATGTGGGCAAACGAACGATGACAAACGTATGTGGGCAAACGAACGATGACAAACGTATGTGGGCAAACGAACGTAGACGAACGTATGTGGGCAAACGAACGATGACAAACGTATGTG
>SDVV010033918.1:0-11239 GCA_016164225.1 Gammarus roeselii
AGCAGGAGTTGGTGGTCGAGAACAGTTTGTTCAAGAAGCGAGATGTCCACAAGTACACATGGGTAAGGATGGCCCGTGGTGCAGCGGTGGAGAGAACGCTGATGTTTTTTTTGCTGATATCGAGGAGAGTGTTGGGGAGACTGAGGGAAGGGTGAAGGAGTGTCTGACCATCTGCTGGTGGAAGTTAGATTAGGAGTGGAGCATGAGTAGAAAGGCAGCAAAACAGTGGGAGGAGGAAGAAAGGTAGTGAAAGTGAGTGAACTGAATGTGAGAAGTAGAGCTGAGGAGTTCCAACAGGCGTTGAGAGAAGAAAATGACAACGTGAGAGGACATGACCTGAGAGATGTGGAGGAAAAATGGGAGACAGTAAGAGATGCGTCGCTGAGATGTGCGAAGAAGTGTGGTGCGCGCCGTGTGGGCGGGTGCAGAACGAAAGGTTGCAATTGTAGACCGAGGAGGTTAAACTGGCGGTGGCACGGAAAAGAGGAGAGTTAGAGGAGTTGTTGCAGGTGGAGTCTGTGTTCGCATATGAAGTCTACAATGAGAGGAGAAAAACGATGTGAAGCGGGTGGTGAGGAAAGCGAAAAGGGATGCTGATGCCAGGTGGGGCAGACGGTTGTTCCAGAATTTGGAGGAGAACAAACAGATGTTCTGGAATGGTGAAGAGGGTGAGAAAGGAAGAGACCTAAAAGGAGGAAGTGGTGAAAGATTAAAATGGCCAGTTGTTGTTGGAAAGTGGTGATGTACGGAAGAGGTAGGCTGAGTAATTTGATGAGTTGTTGAATGTCGAGGATGACAGAAAGACTGACATTGTTGCTGTGGGTTGTGGTGCTCGGATGCTAGTTTTGGGAGAGAGACTTGTGGCGGACATTACCATGGAAGAGGTGCAGGAGTCGGTATGTATGTATAGACATACAGCCGTTTCCCCCTAGTTAGGAGGGTGGCTAAGTTGGGCAGACACAGAGGGGGGAGGCGCCAAATCTCCCCGCCACAAGACCGCCGTGTTCCTGCCGAGGCTCGAACTCGCGACATGCAGCACCAGAGGCTGACACTGCAGTCGGATACGCTAACCACTCGGCCACGGCGAGTAAGGAGGCGGTGGAGGTGATGAAAGCAGGGAAAGGCCCTGGTTTGGATGGCGTTGCAACCGTGTGACTGAAAAAGAGTGGAGTAACGATTCTCGAATGGTTGGTGAGGTTACTGAACTAGTGTTTTGTGGCAGGCGTGGTACCAATTGAGTGGCGCAGTGCCTGCATTGTTCCGCTATTAAAAAACAAAATATATGAAAATTAATGCTGCAACTCGAAAGGTATCAGTCTGTTGAGAGTGTGGTTGGTAAATTGTACGTGAGAGTGCTGATCAAAAGGACTAGACTGTCCAGACTGCGCAATTGGAAAGGAATAGTGCGGTTTTAGGAGTTGTAGAGGGTGCACCGATCAGATTATTGCAGTGAGACAGGTCTGTGAGAAGTACCATGCAAAGAGAAAGGATGTGTTCTGGCCTTTCATGAATTTGGAAAAGGCATACAACAGGATTGACTGGGAAGCGCTATGGAGGCTGTTGCGTTTGCATGGAGTGGGCAGAAATCTGTTGAAAGTGGTGCAGACATTCTATGTCGGCAGCCGAGCATGTGTCAGAGTGGGAAGTGAGGTGAGTGATTATCTCAGTGAAAGTGGGACTGAGACAAGGCTGCGATGTCTCCCTGGCTGTTCAATCTCTACATGGATGGAGTGGTCAGGGAGGTGAACGCGAGTGTGCTGGGTCGTGGCTTGGAGCTGTTTAAGCGAGTGAGTGGGGTTGACAGTTGAGCCAGTTGCTGTTTGTGGAGGATACGGCGCTGGTGGCGGATTCAGAGGAGAAGCTATGTAGGCTAGTGTCTGAGTTCGGTAGAGTGTGTGAGAGGAGGAAGCTTCGAGCGAACATGGGTAAAATTAAGATAATGAGATGCTCGAGGACTGTTGATGCAAGCAGAATTGGTGGTTTCCTAAATGGAGAGTTAAAAGAAGTTCAGTGCTTTAAGTATCTGGGCGCCTGTGGAGAAGACTGAATTAGTGGACACTGAGGTGAAGTCGCGAGTAAAGGAGGGGTGTAAAGTGCTGGGTGCACTGAAGAGCGTAATGTGCTGCAGAACGTTTGGATAGAAGCAAAGAGAGGGCTGTATGAAGGTGTCGTTGTGCCAACTCTGCTGTATGGAGCTGAGAGTTGGGGGGTGAGAGCAGAGGAGAGAAAAAGGTTGAATGTTTTCAAGATGAAATGTTTGAGGAGCATGGCTGGAGTGTCGCTGAGAGACATGTCTACTAACGACGTGGTTCGCATCAGAACGGGGATGGTGAAGAAGTTAGAGGACGAGTTGACAGCGCGTGTTATGAGATGGTTCGGGCACATGGTGAGGATGGATGAAGGGAGATCGGTGAAAAAGGTGAAGTTATAGGCCAGTGGCTGTAGGCCTAGAGGGAGGCCGAAGTTTGGGTTGATGGATGGTGTGAAACAGGCGTTAGGAAGGAGACATGTAAATGTGGAGGTAACGAGAGAGCGTGCACTGGATAGGCGTGAGTGGAGAATGATTGTGAACGAATGAGTTTTGATGCTGCCCTGATGTGCTTTCCCGCCCCAGGCATATCGTTGAGAGACGGGATGGTCTTGGGCGTGGGGGGGGGGGCTGTCATTATGATGCGGCAGGAGTAAACCAGTCACGCTGTCGGGACCTGCTACCGACACTGACTCAAACCGCACTCATTACCCGGAGGGTGTGTTGCGGGGTCCCCGGCTGGACCCTTTTCGCAAAAGAGCTAAGGTGTGCGAGTGTGAGGTTCGCCTTACCGTCGGCCATCCTTCTTGCTGGGGGATTTCGGCCTAGTTTCTGTATCTGTATAACATGTACTCAATTTAACCCTGACAAGGTCAGTCTTTCCGCTTGCACAATTGTGCGCACCTACTAGAATCAATGATGGTCGCTCCCTAAGAGGGAGCTTATCATGACTTACGTTGAGGCTCTGATGGAAACGAGGCCCTAATCAAATTGTCCTGGCTTCCAACACAAGAACTGCACTGGTGTTGCACAATCGCACCAATGACATTATCCCCAACCGCTTATTGACCAAGGCCAATGCTGGACCGGCTTGAGCCAGGACACGGCTGTTGTATTACTGCCTCTGAAGGCGTGGCGAACGGTTGTTCGCCCATGGGTCGCCACTTAGCGTTGAGCCAGACCATCAATACGATTGACATTCTTGAAGACTATGTTGTCTGTTTTTGAAAGCTCGCAGAGGGAAGGGTCCAGGCCGTCAGCTTGTCAATCTTGAGCCGAGGTTAGCCCGCCTTGAACAATTTCGGCCCGCATAAGCAGCCCACCCTATGGACAGAAAACCGACACGTCCTAAATTAACACTGTGAAGATGTGCCAATGTATCCAAAAATTCTTAGTTTCCCCCCCTACTTTGCGCGTGATATCGCTGAACACGCACACCTCCTCCCGCGGTTGATCTCCTATGATCCGCCTTGCCTTCCGAGTGGCCTATTTTAAAGGACCCTGCCTAAGGCCTGCGGCATTTCCCGGTCACGTCTGGCATATTTTTGCCCCAATTGCTACTCTTTCAGTGCCTGGCTCCAGTTCCATGTCGCCACTCGGGTTGAATCTACCAATAGGCCGCAGGTACTCTCTGTGCCTCGTGCCCATTGGCCTTGACTGTTGACGTCATGGCCAGACGTTCAAATATCACGCCCCCTTCCAGCTACAAGGAACTGTGAACAAAACTGCTGTAACAACTTCGTATTACGTTACAGTGAATCAGCTATTTTTAATTCAATATGTCAATATGGGTTTTTATTTCGTATAGTCAGTATACACCTACTCTCAAGTAATTTGTGCTGCTGACTTCACCTTCATCCAGGGAGTGTTATCATATGGCGCCAGCAACTACTTTATATCTTATTTATCACTGTTGGCAACAGGCATCATTGGTGTGGTGAGCGACTCGTACAACATCTGGGACAGCATAGAGAAGATGTGGGGCGAGGAGCTGAAGGCGGAGGTGGTGGCGCGCGGCGACAGAGGCGGCATCCTCACGATACGGCCTGATAGCGGTCACCCGCCCACTGTAGTGTTGAAGGTAGGCTAACCGCCATCTGGTACTTGAGATATGACCACCCACGCACTGTGTGGATACTTAATATGGCGTTAGACGCCAGCATGGGCTCAGCAGGGTGGCGAGCGACGACTTCGCGTTGGAGCTCCGGTGGAGCGCGGAGGCACCGGTAAACCTACTCTGAATCTACGCTAAGTCCAGTTGGGGTGGATGGATGATAATTCATTTTATAGATCATGAACACTTTATTTTAGTATTTCTTCTTGCTAGGGATCTATTATTTTTCTCTGTCCTTTTTTCATGATGATAAATTTTGGATTGGTTTTCATAATAGCTATATATCGAGGTTGGTTGAGACAAGGTCACCCGGGAAAGGGGGTACTCGCGGGACTCGGTCACCCCGGGCTTTGGGAAGACCGGGGGGACCCTTCTGGGGCCTTTTGGGACATTCTTGACACCCTTCGGGACCCATTTGATAACTGTGGGACCCTCTCGAGGCCCCTCTGAATCACGGAACCTATGCTCCCCCCTTCCAAGTCTATGTTGAACCTACTCTGTATCTACATTGAACCTACTCAGTATCTACGTTAAACCTTCTCTGTATCTACGTTAAACCTACTCTGTATCTACGGTAAACCTACTCTGTATCTACGTTAAACCTACTCTGTATCTACGTTGAACATACTCTGTATCCATGTTAAACCTACTTGGTATCTATGTTAAACCTACTCTGTATCTACGGGTTTATTCTACTTGGTATCTGCGTTAAACCTACTCTGTATCTACGTTAAACATACTCAGTATCTACGTTAAACCTACTCTGTATCTACGTGAAACCTACTTGGAATCTAAATTAAACCTACTCTGTTTCTATGTTAAATCTACTCTGTATCTATGTTAAATCTACTTTCTATCCATGTTAAACCTACTCGGTATCTACGTCAAACCTACTCTGTATCTACGTTAAACCTACTCTGTATCTACGTTAAACCTACTCTGTATCTATGTTAAACCTACTCGGAATCTGCGTTGAACCTACTCGTAATCTGTGTTGAATCTACTCGTAATCTAATCTTCAATTGCCCTATGGGGGAGTCTGCATCAACTTCATGTTGAGACTCGGGTGGAAAAAGGAAGAAACTACTACTACTACTACTACTACTACTACTCGTTCACTTCCTGACCACTCCATCCATGTAGAGATTGAACAGCCAGTGAGACATTACGCAGCCTTGTCTCAGACCCATTTTCACTCTGAATTAATCACACACTTTGCTTCCCACTCTGACACATGCTCGGCTGCCAACATTGAAACTATGCACCGCTTTCAACAGATTTCTGCCCACTTCATACAAATGCAACACCCTCTCTAGCGCTTCCCTGTCAATCCTGTCGTATGCCTTTCCCAAATCCATGAAGGCCCAAAACACATTTTATGCCTTTGCAAGGTACTTCTCACAGACCGGTCTCTCTGCAAAGATCTGATCGGCACATTCTCTACCACTCCTAAAGCCACACTATTCTACTCCAATTGCGTAATCCGTACATTCTCTAATCCTTTTGATCAGCACTCCCCCATACAACTTACCGACCACACATGACAAACTGATTCCTCTTGAGTTGCAGCATTCATTGTTAATCTCCTTTGCCCTTATACAGCAGGGCTGTGCAGGCACTGCGCTACTCAGTCGGTACCATGCCGCCACAAAACATGTGTTCATTAGCCTCACCAATCATTCGACAATCGTTCTTCCACCTTTTTTCTTGATCTCAGCTGCAACGTCATCCAAACCAGGGGCATTCCATGCTTCCATCACCTCCACCGCCTCTGCACCTCTTCCCTATTAATGTCCGCAACAAGTCTCTTTCCAAAAACCAGCATCCGCGCACCACCACCCACAGCAACAATGTCAGCCTCTCTGTCATCCTCGGCATTCAACAATTCATCAAAATACTTGGCCCACCTTTTCCGTGCACCACCGCTTTACCGTCAAAAACTGGCCGTTTTCAACTTTCACCGCCTCTTCCTTTCCGGTCTCTTCCTTTCTCATCCTCTTAACCTCATTCCAGAACATCTTTTTGTTCTCCTCAACATTCTGGCACAACAGTCTGCCTCACCTGGCATCAGCGTCTCTTTAAGCTTTCCTCACCACTCGCTTTACCTCCTTCCTCTTCTCCTTGTAGTTGTCATGGGCCACCACTGACCGCGCCTGCAACCACTCTTCAAAGACTGTTCATTTCTGCGCCAACCCCCTAGGCATCTGTTAGGTTCACGGGTAGCTTGAAATCACGGCCCAACCGGGGAGGTAAACATCCTTATTTTTCTTCCAATTCCCCTCTTCTTCACTTTCACTATCTCTCCTTTTCTCCCCCATCCTGATATGCTAATTTTTTATTCACTTCATTCGCATCTTATGTTTAGTTCAAATTTCATTAACCTTGTCTCAGGCTCCTTCTTAACAACTCTCCTAATAGTCATTGCACACAAACATTTAAACATACACACGCTCGCACACACAGACACGCACACTGAAACATACACTCACCGGTTCTAACTATTCTCCTTTTGGGTGGCAAGTAACAGCCAAGTTGCGCTCTTTCTTTCATGCATCTTTTTTCTACGACTGTTATTTCTTCTTTATATTCTTGCTGTTCTCATGCGATAAATTCCCAACACCTAGTGTAGATCTCATGCATGGGATCCCCGTTTTCTATTTCTTCTCCATCTTCTCCCTCATCAGGCGTTGAAGTGCGTAGCCTGCCACCTTAAGGACTACTGCGGATCCTTGGGGCTCTGAAGCAGGTTAGGCAATGTGTGATTTCTTCTTACTGTCATCCGGGGAGTGCTGGGACCATACGGCCTCAGCACCTTAGGAGTTCCTGTACCTCCTGTGGCACCTGTTACCATAGACATTCACCGCATAAAGTACTTAGACTTTGTGCTGTAGTAAACCTAACTGGAACATTAAAAAAGAAAAAACAAAGACTAACTTGATACAGCACTGTTTGCTAATTTGACATTCGGCGCCAGAAAAACGATAGCTCCAGCGCGCTAGAAAGCCTCGTCACTCTAATCTAATCTATCTGCGCCACCGCCATTTTGACCTCGTTCCACCACTTGCAGCCTTTCCGTCTGCACCCGCCCACACGACGCACACCACACACATTTCTTGAACATCTCAACAAAGCATCTCTGACGTCTCCTATTCTTCTTCCTCATCTTGCAGGCCCTGCCCTCTCACGTTGTCATATTCTTCCCGCAATGCCCGCTGGAACTCCTGGGCTCTGCTTTTCACATTTAGATCACTCACTTTCACTACCTCTCTTCCTCCTCCCACTCTTTTGTTCCCCTTCCACCTATGCTCCACTCGTAATCTTCCTTCCACCAGGAGATGGTCAGACTCTTCCACCCGCACATCCAACAGTTTCCTAACCTACTCTCCTCGAAATCAGCACAAAATCCATCAACGCTCTCTCCACCACTGCACCATGGGCCATCCTCACCCATGTGTACTTGTGGATATCTCGCTTCTTGAACAGGCTGTTTCGGGCGACCAGTTTCTGCTCCATGCACAAACCATAAGGTTTTCTTTACTGTCATTTCTACAAGGAACGCCATACCTCCCTATCACATTATCCACTACTGCATCTCCAATTCTCGCATTAGGGTCATCAGTACAACCACATTGAATTGACTTACAAAACTCTCAATACACTCGCTCAGGTCAGTCCAAAATTTCTAGCTCTCCTCCTCACTCCTCTTGTTCCAGGTCCGTACGCACTCACAAATGCCCAATTTTTCCACGCCTAACTTTACTGTCACCCACATCAATCTTGACCACTCCTCTTTCCACTCAATAAACAACACCACACCTTCTCTTGCCTAACCTTCATCCACGCCTGACTTCCTTCCACTTAACACTCTAAAATCACACTCGCCCCTACCTTTCAACTTAGTCTCACTCAGCGCCAGCACATCTAACTTCCTCCTCAAAAAATAAGCTTCAATTAATTTTTTGTTCCAAGATCAATGAAGTAGGGTGAGTATTGAAACCTCTGTCAAATTGAATAAATCTATAACATTTAATACGAACCTGTAAGATGAAGCCCCCCCCCCCCCCGCTATGCATCTGTCAAGTTCACGGGCCGCACGGAGTCGCCGATCAACTGGGGGGGGTGGAAGGGGTGAACAGCCTTATTTTCCTTTAGACTCTCCTCTTCTTCACCCTTCACTATTTTTCCTTTTCTCCCCCATCCTGAGTCGCATAAATTTTATTTACCTAATTTGTATCTTATGTTTAGTTCAAATTTCCTCAAATTTGTCTGACTCCTTCTTAACAGCTCTCCTGATAGTCATTGCACACACACACGCACACAGGTACGCAAAATCAAACCTACACATATCGGTTCTAACTATACTTCTTTTGAAGAAGTATAGAAGAAATTGAGGTTTTGAGCGTGTGCAATGAGGACCATTGCAAATTGCTCTTTGATGTCTATGAGTGTACTATCATGTGCTAAAAGACTCGACCAGCTCATCATCATCAACAAACAACAATAACAAAAAAAAAATCTACTAGAGAACCACGCAAAACCCCGCTTACTATGCGGTAACATCTATACCCAGAGGTCTAGAATTAGTCGAATTTTTGCGCTCGAAGCATGGCAATTCTATCAAGTAGCTAATATTATTTTGAGACGATTTCAATATTTTTACCAAGTTACAACACAAACTCCTATCCCCAAACCAAGAATTTGCTGTTGGCTGCTTAGTTATATCAGTTAGATCATTTGATCCACCAATACCATCTGCATTAGATGTTTGCTTCCTCAGAGTTGCCTAAAATATTTGTAACTTGTGATGAGTAAAATACTAAGTGCAGGCCTTACAAATAATCAACAGTTATCTATACAGATCAGACGCTACGCAAATCCTCAGGAAGTGGGTTGCCGACGACAAGGCGCACTTCACACTCCTCTTAATACACTGACACTCAGACAAACTATGCCATTATGCGCAAAAGGGTCCGGCTGGAAGATCCCGTCACACACACTCTGGGTCAGAAGTGCGGTCCAAGGGCAGTGTCAGTTGCAGGAAACGACAGCATAACTAGTCTACCTCTGCCGCGTCATAGCGACCATCCCATGATTCAATGCGACGCCAAAGATGGGAAAGCACAATCGGGCAGCGTCAAAACTCGTTTAATCCACTCATACCTGTCCAATGCACGCTCTCATGCTACCTCCGAGCTTATGTCTCTCTTTCCTAACACCTACCTAATGCCACTCACCTCTGTCTTCATCACCCATTTCACCAATCTTACATCATCCATCCAGACAATGTGCCCAAACCATCTCAGAACACGTGAATCTACTCTCCACAAACTTTTTCACCTTCATCGTTCTAAATTCGTTAATTGTTATCTTCTTTCTAGTGCTTGCAGTTGTTGGAGAAATCGTTTGGCAGCACTCTCAACAGTAAGGGGTACAAAATGCTGCCCAAGTATATTCGTCTCTTACAAGGGGACGGCATTTCATACAGGACCATCGGTAAGTCAATTGCTAATTTTGATTAGGACGATAATTTCTATATGTATTGCCTACTCTGTATATTGAAGTATATATAAATATCATTTGGTAATATGTTGAAATCATTTTCGGCGTTAGTTTTTTTTTTGGTTTTCAGTGAAAGTAGCACAAACCAGCGTGCGTCACATCTCCCGGCTATTCAGTCTACACGGATGGAGTGGTCAGGGAGGTGAACGCGAGTGTATTCGGTCTGTTTTTAAAGTTGTTGAGAAGGAGTAAAAGGGCAGAGCTGGCAGTTAAGTCAGTTGTTTGTGGACGATACGACACTGGTGAGAGATTTGGAGGAATTATGCAAGTTGGTGTTGAAGGACGCTACAAAATTTGTGCGAGGAATGACAATTCGAACGGCATCAATGTCAGCCTAAATAGAGTTGTTGAAGCAAATTCAACACCTGGGCTCGCATGTTAAGGAGACCAATCAAGTGGAAACGAAAGAATGGTAAGTGAAGTAAAGGTGTGAAATGATGCATTGAAGAGTGTATATAGCTAATGTAGAGTGAAGTAAAGGTGTGATGAGTTTGATGCATTGAAGAATGTAGCTAACGTAGAGTGAAGTAAGGGTGTTTTAACAGTCTCCAATACTTGAAACACCGCACTACAAACATCCAGCTCTACGTAAAATGCAGCACGATCTCTTTGTGATGACCGAGATGGGTCAGGCAATGAAATTCTACTGGATCCCCATTCACGTGTGAATAAGAGGAAACGAACTTATGGACTCGCTTGTCAAACTGGCATCTACTCACCAAGAACAAATTTCGCAATACATTACCGGGACTGGTTCCCTATCATCAACTCCCATATAACATCCCGATAGGTTGAAAAGTGGCAATAGAGTGGACGAAAAATGCTTTCAGTCAAACCCTCAGTCGGAGAATGGGAAACAAAGTTCACCGACTGAAGAGACCAGTTGTTCATCTACCGCTTGTGCACGGGACACACGTGGATAACTCACAACCACCTGGAGGATGTCGACATAGGACCAAACGCGCCACCTTGCCCCTGTTGCCACCAACTGGCTATCCGCGTGAAACACTTTGTGATGGATTGCAAAGCACTCGCGGCAGCCCGACGAGCCTTCCTAAATCCCCTTGCAACCTACAAAGCCTACTCACGGACCCTACCTATCGTAAAAAGCGTATCGCTTCCGGAAAACACACCGGACTATACGAAGCTGTCTAAACCCCTAACACTTGTGCAAGTGAGGTGGTCTCTCCACCTCATTACGCACTAAAATAACACATTTTACGAAGATACGAGTTAACTCTTAACTCTCTCGTACGCGCTAGCACGCGAATATGCCACAATTGAAATATGTACTGACTTCATCTTGACATGACTAATATTTTCTCACGAGAGGCCGTGCGAACTTAACTGAATCAACGACGGTCGCGCCTTACGGGGGAGCCTATCATGACTCACGTTGAGGCTCTGGTGGAAATGAGGCTCAAAACAAATCCAATACTTTGGTGTTGACCGTTTGTCCCTTATTCTATAAACTTGGTCAAAATCGACTAGTATCGAGAATCTTAACTGGGCAATCAAACTCAATTGTCAACCTCCAC
>SDVV010033919.1:0-11239 GCA_016164225.1 Gammarus roeselii
CACCAGAGCCGCCATCGCGACCACCAGAGCCGCCATCGCGACCACCAGAGCCGCCATCGCGACCACCAGAGCCGCCATCGCGACCACCAGAGCCGCCATCGCGACCACCAGAGCCGCCACCGCGACCACCAGAGCCGCCACCGCGGCCACCAGAGCCGCGACCACCAGAGCCGCCACCGCAGCCGCCACCAGAGCGGCCACCAGAAAAATAATTGCAGTCATCAGCGCTAACACCAAGGCCCCCAGCAATGCCACCACTTCCACGCCCAGCTGCACCTCGGTTTGCAGCCGTGCCCCACCGCCAACAGCAGCCCTTCTCACAATAATCTCCTGTTGCTCTCTGTAGGTCAAGCCCCTTTGTATGAAAACAGACTTGAACTCATCCAAAAATCTTGAAGTCTTGGCACCACCTAACAGCATCCTCCTTTGATCACAATCCAGAACTTTAGGCTCTAAACAAGCTGGCTTTGTCGATCCTCTCAAGTCCACTGAGCTCAACTTCTCCGATGTCCAGGGCCAAACAAATTTTGGCAAATTTCTCCTTCACACCCTCAGCACTGCAGTCTGGAAACCTCTGAGGACAATCAAGTTATGGCGGCGTATCTGTCGCGCAACTCTCTTAATTCTGCATGAATCCTCTCCCTAGAAACTGTAGCTTCGTAGGCCATTGACCCATCAAGTGACTTGTTGGCAGAAGGACCGCCAGATGCTGACTCAATTCTCTTTGCCATCTCATCAGCTCTTTTGGTAAGGGATCCAACAGCTGATTGAAAGCTGACACAACTCCACTCTTCTTGCCAGGAACACAATATCTGCACACTTCCACATACGCTTGTATGTCTCCCAAATTATTAAATGCCCCAGACCCTTTCCACTGAAAATAGACTCAGACAAGAGGAAAAGGCTGGCAGCCCTAACCAAAACAATCCTCCACAGATGTGAGAACAAGATCCAGTATATTGCCAGTTGGCTTGAAACTGGGCTCCCTTACTTGCTGCTAAAGTCAAAGAGATGAGAAACAGCCAACAATGCATTTAATTGGCTGAATCTAGCCATCAATATGATTTGAGGACCAGTCAGTTGTTGGTGAATCAAAATCACCTGTAATAATTACCTCCTTGTCATGACTAAAATTGTATAAAAAGTTCAAGACGCTGGTAGTTTTCAAAATTGCAGCTGCAATCCATAGGTCCTTATCAGTCAGGTGCGCAACTACAATATTTGGAATGAGCACCTCAAACACCCAAAACACTTCTTATGCATATACAAATAGTGATCCATGCTTTCAAGCTGTGCTATTGGGGTCTCCCTTAACAACACTATAGTTAGCAAGGTTGATGAAGCACAACGCAACAGCATGTATAAACCATGTCTCACTAATGGCTATAACATGAATACACTGCTTCAAAAGCAAATCCCGAATAAAATCTACTTCATCTGTTATAGAGTTGATAGCATTAACATAGCCAATTGAATTTTTTTTTATTTAGCTACATTAAAAACTGCTGGAGCTCAGCACAGATGAAAAACCTGCTCATTTGACCAAACTGCCTTGACTAGCTGCAGCAACACCGCAGCCATCAGCAGCAGCCCCACAGCCAGAAGCACCCCCACAACCAGAAGCACCCCCACAACCAACTCGCTCATGGCGCAGCGGACCCTGCCTCCCCGCACGACTGGGCCCCACAGGCTACCGCTGCCAAGGAAAAATTTCCCCCACACTCCTCCCTTCCCACCTGAGGCTCCCCTTCCTGAATAGCTCCTGGCATAACACACTTTTGTACCCATCCATATACCTTTCAATTTCCTTGTATTCATCAGTAACTTGCTTTTTGCATTGGCATCACAAATGCTGCTCTAAATATTCCAACCTGCCTGTTTATTTTTATTGATTCAGTGCAGATCACATTCTGATGTAATTGGCGTCTCAAATCCACCTGAAAACCACCTGAGCCACTCTCTTGACTAGACCTCTCAAAAACATTCTGCTTATGTTTCATCTGCTTGTGAATTTCTTGTACCTTTTCCCAGACAACCACACTAGATTGGGTTGACCTGGCTAAATGCTCGGGTGAAGCCTGATCATGCACATGAGGTGTACAATCGTGGCTCTGGGCAGCCCGTTCACTGTTCGTCAACATCCAAATCAAATAAAGCCTCAACTGCTACAACCAGTTTATGCAAAGCAAATTTTCCTACTAAGAGTCAATAATAACAACTGCAGTTCTCCAATCATGTTGGGTGCACCTGCACTGAAAACAATGGCAGGTAATAGCACGTCCTCCATCCTCCAGAAGTCCATCTCTTGCACCTCTCTTTGATCCAACACACTTTGAGTCTGGGTGAAAAAAACTAATCTATAGACTTGCCAGTCTAGCAGCATCAAGAAAAAGCATGAACTTGCCTTGAATTGTCTCCTCCATCATTAGCCTCATATTCCACTGTACTGCCGCCCTGAACAGCAGCCCACCCACTCAGCACTCCAGAATTACTGTCACCAATCACAACACCAGTTGAGTCTGACGTTGACTCCTCCTCTTGATCGCTCCTGTCACTCTGAAGGCAACTAGAGTTCTAGGACAGCCTCTCGTCCTGGTTCCTGCTCTGCCCCCTATGCTGCATCTTGATATTTTGGTCATTGTCAGGGTCATGTTAATTTTAAATCTCATAGAGATCCTGAAGAATTTCCTTCCGAGGCATTTCCCAAAGCATTCCTTGTTATTTTGGTAAAGGAAGAGGTCTTTGTCCTTTATGTTACCCATTTCTCTAATGCCATACAATATGATGGTATTTCTTGGGAGGTTTGCCACCGGTCTTTGGATCAAGGGGCTCAACTCTAGCAGGCCAATGAGGATAGCTATTCGCACTGTCAAATACAAGATGATATGACACCAATTCATTGACTCCTGTGGCCACTTTTCCTTCACAAGGCAACACAGGTGTCTTCAAGTTACCACTGCTTGTGAGCAAGCCATAGTCCTTCCTGACAGTTTATGTTTAGCACAGGGCATATACAAACAGAAAAAATTGCATGTCTTATGCTGCATCCCACTACATAGCTTCTTACTCACTACATAACTGCATAAAAATGTTCCTAATTGGGTCAGTTTTCAATAGCATGGTTTCATTTTTTCTCCTAAACATGGGAACCCTATGGAAGCTTTTCAATTGGAACAATAGCTTCTTGTTTTCTTCACCTATAAGGGTTTCTGTCTTTGCTAGATTTTCTTTCTTAATAGCCCCCCACAGCCCTGACAGCCCCACCAACAGGGCAAGCAGGCATGGGAGGCAGCATACATTGGTGTGCCAGAACTCATAAAAAACAACATGGCACAAAAATGCAGCAGGACGCTGGTCGTAATGCGATTAACAAGTCAAAGAAAAACAACACTGGAGTCAGTCAACAATTGCATAGGACTGTCAGAAACACAAACAAAAATCCAAAATCAAATACACCGAGTCTAGCAAAACTCATACAACACCTCCCTCCACCTCCTCAGCTAAGGCCCTCTCGAAGCCGTGAAGGGAATCGGACTGAACCACATCGGCAAGCAGTCGGTTCCAGACTTGCACATAACGAGAATAAAAGAATCTGAGTTTATAGTCCGTCTGACAGCTAAGAACTACCAGCTCGAAAGAATGCCCACGTGTGCCGGTATCTGGAGCTCTCAAAAAGACTAGTCAAACCAGAATCTACAGAACAAAGAAAAATCTTCCAACACCCATCCAGATCCGAATGCAACAACCTCCTATGGACAGAAAACAACTTCAAAACATCTACTAGCCTTTTATGGATACTTTTCTTCTTTTGGGCACATGTTTTAGACGCACCTGCAACAATACATCATCAAAGTTATTCTTTGCTTTCTCCAACCTTTTAGTCTATTCAACAAGTCATTTTCAATCAATGTTAGACAGTGCTTGGTGTTTATCACTTGCATGCCAATCACTGGTGGCATGTTCTTGCTAGTCTTCCCATGACCCTGGCTAGCACTGATGTGAAACTTACTGCTCTGACTCTTGCTTGCATCTTTTCTTGAAATTGCTATAATGTTTGCCCTCTTCCAATCAACTGGATTGTCTCCAGTACTCTTGAATGTCTTTCAGTGAACTGCTGATGATTTTGGAGACATTTTTCAATATTTCTGGCAGCAGACCGTCTGGTTCTGGTGATTTTTGCACATTTATTTTATTGAGTTGCTCTGTACTTTATTGATGCAGGAATTTATATTTTCCAACTGTTGCAGTTCTTCATACAATTCTGTTTCTGGGTTATTGTTGGTATTTTCATTGGTGAATATGGTGACAAAATAGTTGTTCAGTTTATTCTTCATGTCTGCGTTGGATGATTTCAGAGCACCTGCACTGTTTTTCTAGCAGTCCAATACTAACACAAACAACTACCTATTCTGGATCAGTCTTGGTAATTCTAACTCTGCATTAATCTCCTTATTCCTCTTTGCGCTTCTGACCACTTTGTTTACTTCTCTGCCAGCTTGCTATGCTTGTTGGGATTCTCACACAAAATTAGTAATGTGCATACGATACAGTCCCTCCCTGTGAGCAATGGCTTCTGGAACTGCATTGTTCAGCCTTTGAAATGTCACTTGCTTTGCAATGTCACTTTCTTTGAAATTTCACTTGCTTGAACTACCTATCTCCAAAGATCACAAACATTCCTCTGTGGTCCTACATTCAAAATGAAAAGCCTAAAGCCAACAATTTTTATTTAATCTTACAGGCCTTGAAAATAGGCTTTTCTGAAATTGTAGTTATGTCTTACTGGTTCCTGTTATGTTCAATTTGCAGTAATATGAAATTCTCTATTATTGTGATTATTTTTTCTCTGATTGTTACTTGATCCATCAATTCATCATCTGTCAGTAATACACTATCTTATGTGTTAGGCTCTTGAATTGGTTCTTCCACATACTGTTTCAGGCTGCTGTCATTGACAAGTTGCATCATTCCTCGACCCCATCCTTGGGTTTCTGAGTTGCCAAGTTGATGTCCAGAAGGTTAAAGTCTCTCATTGATTGGTTAATGGGAGGATGAGATTGTATTGGCCAATCTGTTGTTCAGCACATCCATATGTTGGATTGGGATGTTTTTAACCGGAGTACAATTTTCATCCTTATTCCCTGAGATGGCATAATGTCTACTTGAATTATGTTGTTGTTGTTGTAGTCTTACAAAACATTGGACAAAGGTTTGCTCTGATACCTCTTACTTTGAGCTTTTTTGGCATTGAATGTTCAAAAACCTCAAAGGCTCATTTACATGATATAATTTTCATCATTCAATTCCAGCCTTGACCTGTAATTCCAACGATGTTGTATAAATGTGTTTTCACTATTGCTTGGAGAATATTTATTTTAGGCATAGGCAACTACAATCCCTAGGAGTGCTTTCATTCTTCCCTTGTTATTTTTCTGGGCTCGTATGTCTGCTATTGGGTTCTTCTCACTGTGGTTTTGTCAAATATCACCCGCACATGATGCTGTCATGGGTGTGGTGTTTGATATTGTAGCCCTGTACCCTCCTTCTCTCTGTTCATGTTGTCTGCTATGTCGTTCCCTGTTTTTTTGTGCCCTCATATCCCAGGCCCCGTGTTCAGCTGTTTCTTGTGAACTGTCTTCTCCCACTTCAGGGATTTTGTTTATTCCTTGTGCAAGTCTTTCCCTGGACCTGGCATTCCGCTTGTTTTGTGTGCGCGGTGTTCCGATTCCAATTGTTTTTTTGCGCACTGACATTACCTGCTCGTGTTTTTTGCAGCCTTCTGCAGGTGGATAATTGTTTGTTGGAATACTTTTCCACCTCGGTACTGAAGAGAATGCAAAGATGTTTCGTACCACGTGCATTAGGAAGCCTACTGTTCCGATGGAACAGTTTGTGTCTCCCTTCCCTTCAAACACAGCTTCTGTGTTGACTATGTGTAAGCCGATTTGATGGGTAATATTTTCTATGTCGCTGTTGACGTACTTCATCCTACTGTAGATTTTGCTCTTTACTGTTCTCATAATGTTTCTGTTCCTTTCCTGAAGGGCCTCTGACCGAAATAGCTGGTCAGGTTCTTGTAATTTGAGGTTTACAATTCCTTCATAGCCATGGTCAAGTCCGAATTTTTAGTACTCTGGCCTCCTTGTTGGTGGAAGAGCCACTCGATCCCTCATTGTTGCCCCATCTTCTGCGGTCGAAGAGCCACGACCGGCGCACCGCCCGAGATAACCGCTACAAACCAACGTGTGCATGTTGAGAGTATTATGGTTGGTGCAAGCCTCTATATTAGACCTGCATCCCTAAGAAATTTGATGCTGTGCCGCAGCCGCTCGCACAGATCACGCACCGACGGGATATGATCGAGCCTGCCCGATGCACAATAGTTTGGCGCGGCGTCAGAATGTACTTGACCTTTTCGGGCGCGTCTCAACACCGCAGGCACAGATTGGAAGAGACGTCACCTACTTGGTACGACAGGCCCGCTCATCAGTCTCGACTGGTGAACCCTGTCACCCTTGGGCGACTTCAATTCCTCCACGCCCACCCCTGGTGGGTGACGTGTAAGACGGTGTTAGCTGTATGGTTGGTCTATGCTGGAGCGTTGAAAAGCAAGTGTGTATCTATTTATTCACAGAGGTGTTGTCTGTTGGTTATGGAATATTGGTGTAATGAAAGCAGAAGTGCCCTGCTGATGTGTTATGCAAATTTCGGTTGGTTCGGCTTGGGTTCAGTAAGTGGTGGCAGGGATGTGTCTGATCCACTATCTCGTTGAATAATGCGCGTCTCCCTCACATTGAAATGTTTCTTGGGAGGGCATTAGTTTCCTCACGCCGATGAGGATTGGAGACTGCTTGTGCACAGCCCGTTGCAATGTGCTAGGCCGTGTTCTGCACTCCTCTGCGAGTTGATATGTGCGGCAGCAAGGTCAGAGAGCCAAGCAGTGTTTGCGTAGGAAATGATGGGTCTGGGGATGCTAAGGTAGTATCCAGGAAACTTCGGTGTTCGAATTTTTATTGTTTAGTTCCCCGGAGTAGTGCGATGTGGATGTAATATTTGTGAAGGACGTTTATGAGTGCTTCAAGTTTTTGACAAATGCCGTTGGTGTTCATTTGTAGTATATATAAGTGGATTTTGCGACGGTGAATGCATTGCCACTCATGTGGCATTTTCCTATTGTTGTGGATATCAAACCATTGTTTTGTGTAGCGTGTCCATGTCGCACAGCTACACTGTATCGCATTAACGCGGCGCATGCAGGGACGACCGTAGGTGGGACATGGATGCTTGGAGTGATTTTGCTTTAAACGGCTGATTACAGCGTAGCTGGTACCTCACTCACAGCTGCGGGGACATTTTATTGACGCCTTGAAACTTTGGTACCAGGTTTGAATTCTGCCATTGTCTAAGAGAATGTGATTTTGATGTAACGCCGGCGTTTGTTCAATTCTCCTCGAGATGAAACTGTAAGAATGTGTTTTGGCTCTGTTGTCTGGTGTTCTGTCGGTGAGTGGAAGGCCCGAGCAGCGCATAGGCTACGTCCACGACGACGCCGAGAACCGGATGGTTGAGGGCATTGCGTTGAGTTTCTAGACAGTCACGGCAAGCAGGTCATCCCGTGATGATACGCTCGTAGGCTCCTTCTTGGACGTCCTAAAACCCTTCGTCACTCTACTTCCCGAAACCATTGTATATATCAACAACAACTGAGCCTTGGTGTTATGGTTACTCCGAACTGATGAGATGTCATAATATTGTTACTATAAAAATACTGTCAACCGGACCACAAGCCCACAAGTCGATACATTCAAATGAACTTGAATTTCACGAACAAAGAAGTTGGCGACATTTGTAGCTAGCCATTGCTATTGCTGTATGTATTTGCCAAACATCATGCCCACTACAGTCGGCTCAAGTCAGTGGTGCTGTCGCTGAACATTTTTTTGCAACACCAGGAGCATGAAGTCTGAGCGCCTGGTACTAGGAACACCAGAAGTATGGAGTCTGAGCGCCTGGTACTAGGTATACCAGGAGCATGGAGTCTGAGCGCCTGGTACTAGGTACACCAGGAGCATGGAGTCTGAGCGCCTGGTACTAGCTACACCAGGAGCATGGAGTCTGGGCGCCTGGTACTAGGTACACCAGGAGCATGGAGTCTGAGCGCGCTTGACACTAGGTACGCCTGGAACATGGAGTCGGAGCATTTGGTACCAGGTGCACTAGCTAGGAAAACTTACGTGCAGGATGCGAAGAACATAGAATATTTGTAAGGTATTGGACTAAAGCAAATGTATACATTTACTTGATGAAGTTGGAGTGATAAAGTCTAATAAAAATCAACACCCTTGTGTAGACAACAACTGATGTTTTTTCTAATGAAACTAGTTGTTTTCGTTCCATCGTTACATCTACAGCAATACCTAGCTTACAAGAGACTAAAGTTTCCCATGTGATAATAATGAACATTGTTGTGTCTATGCAGCTACATTGATGTTATCTTTGTTTCAGACAACTGCATCATGGCACTTGCTAAGCCACAGATGAGGGGGTTGCTGGCCTCGCTGGTGAAGCGTAACATAGCCATCTCTTCGATAGTTAGCATTGTGGCAGCTATCACATATTACAATGTTGTAGCTATTCCCAGGAAACACAGGATTGCCAACTTCTACATGTGAGTCCACATCAGTGATCACCTCGTCTGGAATATTTAATTTATTTGCAGAAATGAAGCTACACACTAGATAGAACAGACACCCAACTACCATTTTATGCTTCCAATGAAAAACATTCTTTCTCATTGGAATTTGGAGTAGTCTCCAGTAATGACGAATCATTTTCATTAGTTTATGGGGTAGTCTCCAGGCCAAGATTCCATTCATTTTCATTAGTTTGTGGTGTAGTTCCTAGGCAATGATTAGATTCATTTTCAATAGTTTGTAGAGCAATATTCAGACAGAGATTCGATTCATTTTCATTAGTTCGTGGGGTAGTCTCCAAGCAAAGATCCAATTCATTTTCAATATTTTGTGGATTAGTCTCCAGTCAATGGAAGCTTTGCGCAGAGGTATCGTAACCAATGACAGACAACTAACTGAGTTTGAAATTAACATTGCATACTGTTCTTCGCGTCTAAGCTCCAAAGTCTACAAGTTTCCAGGGTATAGGAACTTTTTTTGCTGTATCAAAATAAGAGCCGGTCACCGCTCTAAGCCGAATATCGCTCCGAGACCGAACATCGTCTCGTAAAGGTTAAAGTTTTCAACTGAATTGGAGAGATCGAATATCATCTCTTTAGAGCGAGAGCAATAAGGCACCTCAGAGGGATACCTCCTGGGGGTATCCCAGGCTCACCCGCCTTTCCGTGGTGTCCTCGTTATCCACCAATATTCATTTGTCCCTTTGTGTAAGTACGTTTTGAGTTAGAAGATCCCTCCACCGTCCCCCCTTTCAGTTTGTAGCTACATCCCCCCCTTGGTGCACAAAGAGGTGAGCCCCCCACTGACATCGGGGTTAGTGAATTTAGAATCGAAACCAATTGAAATTTAAAAAAGCAATAAAAAAGTGGTAACAAAAAAAGGGTGAAAAAAAAAATGAAAACGGTTAAAAAAATCTAGATTTAAGGTTAGTTTTATGTTAGTGTATATATTCGTATATACAACAGAAATAAATTTAAAGAAGACCCCGCCTTCATTACCCGGAACCCCGGGTAGAAGCCGGGGACCAAACAATGAGCAGGACCATGCCCTATCGGAGAGGGGCTGTCGGCCCCTCCAGAGCGTCGCACTCAAACAAGTCTGTAAGAAAGAAAGACGAGCCCCTAAGAAGTTTCTCATCGACAGGAGACCTGACTCGGGTCGTAATTGACGACACAAGTTAACGCGTTTCGAAGCTTGACGCGAATATAACTGAATATAACTGAAAAGTACTCTTGGCAAGATATGCAAAGTGATGGGCCTCCTCGAGCTGGAGAAAGAGGACTGCCCGGTGCCCTCCAGTGAAGTCTGCGAACGTCTCACCAAACTCGAGAACCTTTGTGCAACTATGAACGACCAACTGAAATAGCTGATGAAGAAGAAAGAGGCCAGGGAACCCGTAACCGTTTTGTGTGCTTCCGCCTCTGCCCTTTCCGATAACATCGCTCTCCTCCCAGCCGAAACTCGTAACGCCCGAACACCAAAAAAAAACAAAGAGGAGACAATACACACGATTTGATGACCAAAACCTATTCAACAACGGACCTAAATTCCCCGAAAACTTGTTGATGACATTTGATGTCAATGACAGACCGGATATTTGCCCATATAAACTACGAGAAGAACTGGGCTCCATGATTGGCCGTCCAAGTCTCAACATCACCGCCAGCGGTGACGATAGCTTTACCAATAAAGTAGACACAAAACTTCAAAGTGAAACTATACTCTCCAAAAACAGAATATGCGGAAAACCTTGCAAAATCATACCACACCCAACTTTTTCCATGAGTTCAGGCCTGATTTACATCGAGAGTCTCCCGAGAGATGAAGTCGACGAATTCATCACCGGACTCGTCCAATACGAGGAATGTATAGTTGAAGCGAAAATCAAACCAAGAATCAAACCAAGAAGAAACACCACCACGGCCCTTCTGCTTAAATTCAATTGCCCCACCCCACCTAACTACATAAATACACCCTTCTTTGACGCCAAAACCAAAGTTACACCCTTCAAAAGACGTCCGATGCGATGCTACAAATATCAAGAATACGGACACACGAGCCAAAATTATAACGGATAAAAAAGATGCTCACACTGCTCCCAGGACGACCACGATAAGCGAGACGATCCCTTGTCGTGCCCATCCGAAGAACCTCACTTCTTTTACTGCAAAGTAAACGGCAACCCTACGGGACACGAAGACTGCCCCCAGGACAAGACTGAGAGAGAGATCCTGCAATACCAAACTGAGCACAAAGTCGGGCGACGAGAGGCTGCGGTCGCGATTTGCTCCCCCAAGCTGACCCTCCCACCCAGGAGAGAAGATCAGCATCATTCCCTACCCACTTCCTCATAACGCTTGTAGATAGTGGTGCAACCAAAGTTGCCCCCTCAATGAACCCATTCCCCATGATGAACTCGCTTTCCAAACAACTGGGAAGCAGACCGATAAACATTAACCGACAGGGCAAGAAGTATCTGGCCCACGTCGTTAATATTGAGCAAAGTAACGCTATACAAAGGATTAACAAAATAGACAAACACAAGG
>SDVV010033920.1:0-11239 GCA_016164225.1 Gammarus roeselii
ATATACCTGAGGGGAGGGACAACCACTAGTGAAACATGGCCTCTTGTGCTGAACATATACCTGAGGGGAGGGACAACCACTAGTGAAACATGGCCTCTCGTGCTGAACATATACCTGAGGGGAGGGACAACCACTAGTGAAACATGGCCTCTTGTGCTGAACATATACCTGAGGGGAAAGACAACAATAACAAACGGTCTCTTAAATTGAATCACTTCAATCGCCTTGAAAGTCACAATGCAATACCAGCGTAATAAATAGTGAGTATTTGACTTAGAACTATTTATATATGTGCGATAAAACAATTCTCACATTAACAGGTTATTCATGGTGTTGAGTAATCAATGAAATACTTTATTGTAGTTCTCGTTCTTGTGCTTGTAAGTAGATTCTTACTAGACTTTGCAATCAGTTCGCATAGCCTTTGGTAGATTTTCTGGTAGATTTCCTTTCCCGTTGGAGAGTTAAAAAAAAGACTTCCTGCTTCCTTCATGTCAGCTATTCATCCAGAGTAATGAACAAATTCTTTTTTCACCCTCCAACGAGCCAGCAAAAAGTTAGCGGTGATTATCGCCGACAAACTTTCGTGCGAAAGTTTGCCGCTGATATTTCACCCTTTCTTTTGATCTGGGCATTAGATTCCTAGTAATAACTCAATTGAGCACATTTTTTGGCCACTGGAACCAAGTCGAAGAGGGACCCGCCGGTCGTTCGGGGCAGAGCCTGTCTCCTCCAACCCTATGCCTAGATCCCCACTCATTCCGCCTCTCTCCCCCACCTGTCTCCCCGCAGTGACGAGATCGACCCCCACTCATTCCGCCTCTCTCCCCACCTGTCTCCCCGCAGTGACGAGATCGTCGTCCTGCCCACCGGCGTTCGCGCTCACCCAAATGATCCTTTTTATTGGGCGGTTTCGAAATGAAGCAGCGTTCCCGGGGTACCAGCTTCAGCAGCAGCCAGCGGCAGCAGAACCAGCCACCACCACACTACCACCACAGTCCGGTACCATCCAGCACCACCAGCCCTAGCCTCCACCGACCCCCGGGGGAGCGCGACCACCACCACTACCGCCCTAGTGCCAACCAGGCCCCCTGTTCGCGCCCAAATTCAAAAGAGCTTTCGCAGCTTAGTAGGCCGGGCGGGGACCATCGTAAAGCAAGCTAGGGATGGCCAGTTCCGTCTCTTCATAACACCACATATCATTCTTTACCTCCGCCATCACCACCATCACCATCATCACCACCACCATCATCACTATCATCACTTTCGGCCACACCGTCATCACCACCACCAGGAGGAGGAAAGGGAGGTGGGAGAGGAGGAAGAGGGATTGGTATGCGGCGAGCAGGTCACTCGGTTTAGCATAGATGAGATAAGCAGTACGGGAGCCGAGGCCCCGTTCTATGAGAACCTATACTGTCAGCAACAGCATGATAGTCCCCTATACTATCAGCAACAGCATGATAGTAGCAGTGGTTTTGACGGTACTGGGAGATCGTCGGCAATCATAATAGAGGAAGATGGCGGTGGGACTTGCGGTGGAGAGCGCTGTTCCTTCCTAGCAAGTGAATCCTTGAGAAAATGTAGTCCACAGAAGTGCCGAATTGTTCAGTCGATTAAGAGTGCAAAGATTGTTAAAAGGTTGTATACAACGCCTGTCAAGAGAAATCTTAGAAGAAGCCGTTACCCTAATGCTTCTAATGATAGAATTAAAAGAATATACTAACTTTTTACTTAGGCTGTAACTTATTACATGTGTATATGTAGTTATGAGCTTAATAAAGATAATAACTAACAGATTTCTGGGATACATAATTGTTGATGTTGCTGCTATTAACGGCACAGCAGTAACTGTTTAAAGCTGTTCTGGGTCCTTACTAAAGCTGCTGACTGTGCTACAGTAACTGTTCAAAGCTGTTCTGAGTCCTTACTAAAGCTGATGACCGTGCTATAGTAACTGTTCAAAGCTGTTCTGGGTCCTTACTAAAGCTGATGACTGTGCTATAGTAACTGTTCAAAGCTGTTCTGTGTCCTTACTAAAGCTGATGACTGTGCTACAGTAACTGTTCAAAGCTGTTCTGGGTCCTTACTAAAGCTGATGACTGTGCTACAGTAACTGTTCAAAGCTGTTCTGGGTCCTTACTAAAGCTGATGACTGTGCTACAGTAACTGTTCAAAGCTGTTCTGTGTTCTTACTAAAGCTGATGACTGTGCTACAGTAACTGTTCAAAGCTGTTCTGGGTCCTTACTAAAGCTGATGACTGTGCTATAGTCTCTGTTCAAAGCTATTCTGGGTCCTTACTAAAGCTGATGACTGTGATGGCGATGTTCTTAACTAGGCCTACCAAAGCTAGGCCTACCAAAGGCCGTTCTTAGGCCCTCCCGCAACCTGCCCGAAACTGCTGGTGGTTGATGACTTGGTGGTGGTGGAGGTGAAGGAGAGAAAAGAATATACTAACTTATATACATGAAATTGATGGGCAAGCTCTAACACATTTTGCCAGTTATAAATAACCCATGCGATATTTTCTTCTCGTACATCAATCAAATTTGTTGAAAAACAATACTGAAGTTTATAGTAAAAGGGCTCCTGTTTGTGGTAATTACATTATAGGACATCGATCCCGCACAATGATCCTAATCCGAGTGGTGGTCGGTGGCTTGGTGTTGTGATGCACGATGAGTGGTGATGTGGTGATGGTCGGTACGGGCTTGACGGTTTGGTAAGTGTCGGTGTGTAGGTCGACACCACATTTCCCACATATGCCGCATACCTACCTACTTTCCTTCTCTCTCTCCTCTCCTCCACTGATCCCCCTCCAGTTTGAGTCGATGTAGCAGCAACAACTCGTGATGATGTCGTTATTACAGTGACGACTACCTAGCCGGGGCCGCTGGCAGCAGCAGCAACACCCTCCTGAGGTCAGCCAGTGAGGAAGCCCTTCCGAGCCGCAGGTACCAGCACGTGTCCTCATCTCAGCCGCGCCTCTACTCTCCCCCCTCCGATACGGCGTCCTTTCCTGGGGACACACCTCTCCACCAGCAGCCTCACACGGGCACCGTGCCTCGCACGTGCCCGCCCAGGGGGACTATGCCCCCAATTCCGCCTCCCCAACGCTACCCCGAGTATAAGCACTGACGGACGGCCCCCGCTCCTCGCTACGCCCCTTCGCTCCTTGTGGAACATTTTCCCTTCAGGAGAGCGTCTGGGCTGGGGCCCCCGCTCAAGCCTCCCCGGCTACCCCCTGGGGGCTGGGGTCAACCACCAGGGGGTGGCCAACGCGAAGGATCGGGGGGCAGAGGGCACTGGGTCTATAGGGGCTATGACTATTGATAGGAGAAATACTGATGCCTCAGCAGCTACACACGCAACGTCTTCTGCCGAGACCAGAAGCTTGGAAAATTTACGTTCTACAGTGAGTCCTTTATATGTCAGTAGATTTAATGTGATTAATGATATTATTTGCCCTCCAGCATCCTTTCTGTCTCCAGGAGAACGTTTCATTGCTCAAGAACAATGTTTAGAGGTTCAACCAAATAATGTAGCGGCTGATGTTGGCTCAGATCGGCGTTTGAATGTTACTTGTAGTGGCGTCTCATCTCAAAAAAGCCCGCTTAAACTCTCTCGAGTCTCATCTTTCCCCCAAAATTCCCAAGTAAATCAAACAAGAATGTCCCAAATGTACAGTGGAATGACAATCAGTAGTTCCAACACTGCCGTGCGGAGAACCACAAGAACCTCGGCGACTGCTGGCCAAGGACAGCCGGTATCACCGATTATTCAAAGGGTCACAGACCAACGAAAAGTGGTGGAGTGTGACAACAAAAGTGACGTCACTCAAGAGAGAACGAAGGAGGGTGAAGGAAATGACAGTTCTCCGACGTCACCTTCTTCGTCGTCTCCAGAAACCCAGGTTGAAGACTTGAGCAAGAAAGTGGACTCGAAAGGTCCTCCGTCTTCGTCACATGTTACGGAAGCACGCCGAGACGAAGAACTGCAACACCATGCAGTTGAAGTGGAAGCGTCAGTCCACTTCGCAGTTCCCCCTGTAGTTGCCGGAGAAATTCCACATGGTAACGAAGGAGGAGACTCACATTTACTTGATCCAAGTGGTGGTACGGGGGCCATTCCTAAGAGAATAATCAGGGAACCTGACCGAAGAAGCCGAGTTGGAAGAGATCACGAAAGTTCTGGACCGTCGGGTGAGGCGGATAAGGAATATTTTGTTCTCTGTCTAGATGTGAAAAAATTCGATCCCTTCAAGCAAACCAGTGATCAGTGATGAAAAATATAACGACCAGATGTCCCTGATAATAAATATTTAATACAAAAAGACTTGCGTATGTATAGAGTGCAATGTAATCAAAACCATACGTGATTGTTGTTGTTGTTTTTGTGTACTTCTTACGAATGGCTTTTGGTAGATGATTTGGTAGTTCATCGCTTTCTTTTTCAATTCCTCCCTAGTAAGTAACACCACACCACAAATATAAATCCAGAATACTGATATACGAGACAGTAGCGTGACTCCGATGCTTCGATTTCGACCGGTTCCCATTTTCATGACCGACAACGGCTGTGGCAGATCAGTAACTTTACTATCACTCTTGCACTGATCATAGAAACTGGCATATAAATATCAAAGTTGGTATGTATATCGTTGGTCAACCTTCGGAAGAAATTTGTCGACGATATTCCTCCCTTATATTGTACGTAGGAGCGCTCGCCTAGAAGGGTTCGACATGCCTTTTGGTGTCAAGCGAGCGGCTCAAAAAAATCGGGATCCCAATGCCACATGCACTCTGACGCGGAATTTATAACGTTATTCAAACGTTGTTCAAACTCGTGCAGGTGTACAGTGTAGAAAATATTCTCGCGCTACATCGTTCCGCTGGAATATTCGCAAAGTACATTACGCCTAATGGTAATCCTGGCGTCAACCCTCGGTGCCAGAAGGACATTGACTCCAGTGCACTAAACAGCCCTGTCACTCTAATCCAATCCTAGCTTCCGTTTGGAAACTTCTGTCTGTACGAACCTTATATCCTAGGTAGAAACGTGATCTTTAATAGCACGATCCCTGAAGATTAAAACTGTTAAGACATGCTTCCCAACAATGGACGCATGTTCGGCAGTGACTTTGGAGAACCTTCACCCTTATTCAACAGTCACTCCCGGCCATGAACAAGCTACTTGTCTCCATGTTCGACAGTCACTTCGAGATCAGTCTGAGACCTTGGTCGACAGCCACTTGGAAGATCAGTCTGAGACCTTGTTCGACAGCTACTTCGAGATCAGTCTGAGACCTTGATCGACAGCCAATTTGGTTCGACTTCAACCAACTGGTTCGACAACAGTCTGCATTGACACCATTCGACTCCCTCCACCCCTTATTTTGATGATGCACGTACTTCAAATGCTCCGCAGCTGTTTTTATTTAAAATATTTGAGATATCATCGTTTATGCAGTTATTAAACAATTGACAAAAGATGTCCAACTGTGACAATGCCAAATAATATTGGATTTTCTTGTTCAAAAATTTTAATTTTGCAATACCTTGCGAAAAATTGACAACATCACGCCGCGAAAATACGCTGTGAGGGTAAACATAGCTGTCACAGACGTTACTGCAGAAGACAGGATTTCCTCGGGGGGGGAGGTGTTCAGGAGATACATATGGAGCTGAAGCTGTGTTAGATGGGACGTTGTATTTGTCAGTCCCAGCAATTAAAAAACAATCTCAAATGGTAGGATCTGCCATGAATAAACCCTAATATATGTCCTTGAGATTATATCATTCAATCGAACAAATGCTGAAGAATGAGGGTGAAATTGAGATGATTTTTATGCGGATTTCCCTACATTTGTAATGATTTGAGAGTGAGGTTGTACCTACCCAGAGATTTTTTTTCGTTCATTCCTATTGAAATTGAATTTTGTATAAGCTCCATTTCACAACTTATATGACCTTCCGTGCTGTTTGAGGGTTCATAATAATAGATGGAAATGTTGCGAATGCATTTCCAAACGACTTTCATCTATCACAAATAAGCAGTAGCTTTCATTAGGTTCAAAAATTGCATTAAGAACTGATAAATAAATGTGTATTTGCAGCCACAACAGTTGCCGGGCCGAGCAAGAACTTCAACTATTCGATTAACATGGGGCACTTAAGTGGACACGGTACAGACGAGCATATAGTGACGTCATTTGAAAGGCTGTGCAGCGGTCAAAACCTCAGAACACAGTTCAATCGTTGATTTTAAATAATTGAATAGCCCAATAATTTGACGGTCTAATGTGGTATTTATCTTTGTCTCGTAAGATGCAATCGACAGTAATTTGGAACAAGAAAACGTGCAGCTATTCAAGATTTCAACAACATGAAACACAAATAATTTGGACGATTGCTATCAGGGCTCCAAATATAACCTCTATCTGCTAACACAAGTAATTCTACCAGATTGTTTTCTCATGTCTCAGCGGTGTTATTCTAACGCATACTGTAACTACACAAATTACGACCAACTCGGCCTACAGCACTGACAAGGCGTGTCTGTTGAGTGCATTTCAACTCTTAGCAAAACGCTTGGCTGACCTCAACTCTGCTAAAAAATGATGTATAAATCTCAATTTTTACAAGCACTTCAAGCTCAATTCATTCCACATATTTTAAACAATCACAGATTCGTATATAGAAACTCGTTGCATTACATGGAGTAAATCCCAACATATTGTTAGGGCATAAACATCCCCTAAGATAAAAAAAATCGCTAGTCTGTGTACAGTGGCTTCAAATACATTTTGCATAATCATATGCTGATACCATCGCATCGCAATGGGCTTTTGTGTATTTTCACATACGATCAGGCGAGTCAGGTCCAACCAAATTGAACATCATTCCGGACCAATAGACTCATCCGTCCAACATTGATAAAATTCCGTTCTTTGCATACCTTATCCAACGTTATCAAAAGCAATGATAGTTTTGAACGTCACCAAAACCCTTCTTTGGTTTGATCTTTCCTAAAAAACGAGTGAACAATCACATCATGACATGAAGTAATTGATTTTTATGCATGGAATTAATTATTTAGTACACCATGAAAAGGTGTACAGAATTCTTTACAACAATTTTCCAGCCGTTGTAGAAAACGATATTGAAGATAGTGATGGTCAACTATGCTACATACTCCCTAGAAAATATCATTACCTGAAAAGTGAGAAACAATTTTAAACTGTGATGATGACGTCTACTGTGGTACGATGATTTATATATGTATATTCAGGTCAAAAAATACAAACATAGTCAAGGAATGCAATCAAGTTTTGTGTCCCCCTATTTCAAATGATTATTAGACTCTTAGTTGTAATGTACATAAACTTTGATACCAAGAAAATTATGAAGAAATAAGGGGAAGAAGTTTGTGGAAGTGTAGTGCTCATCTGAGTCGATTTGTTGTTAGAAAAGAGCCGTTAAAGTGTTCACCGGAGTGTTGAAGCGTGGCGTCCGCGACTCTAAGGCTCCAATATGCAATATTCGACGCAATGACTTGGCAAACAAATCTTACGAATAAGTCTTCAATTCGCCCGAGCTTGCAATAGTAAACGTGGACTTTTGTCTCGCCTATTCTGTTGTCAGTGTGTGTGTATGTGTGTGTTCATTGATATATGATGTTCAATTGACCTAACAAAATAATAACAATTATTTCAGTAATTCGATCAAACAAAAAACTGTTGGACTTGTGGATCGTATGAGTACACAGAGCTTAAAGTCTCTGTCTTGATGCTCAGAGGTGCAGGCTCGAAGCATCTAATGTGCTTTACAGTGGCGCAATATTATTGAACTACTATTAAATTATGAGCGAGCGTGGATTATGTTAAGAAAGCCTTCTTCCTACCGTCGGGTTACGGCTCTCACCTTCAGTGAATCCTGGGTCCGCCAATGATGTTAAAGACGAAGAAGTGTGTGTAGACAACGTTGCAGTAGGAGAGAATTCACCAGTTCTCTCGTAGATCAAATGCTGAATTTATCTGTTTTGCAAAGAATGTTATCGTTATCTTTTAGGAGCTACTATTAATTTTATCATAGTGTGTAAATGACATCATTAGAAGTAAAAAATATTCATGCAAATGAATAATAATTATAAATACGATATATATATATATATATAAATATATATATATATATATAAATATAATCTCTTGCTCAATAACACAGAAACCCCTTTAACGAAAACAAGCGTTGTCGTATACCCTAAAGCTACACACAGTGGGTGTTTGTGAATGGAAGCGCTTTCTGTTTCTACAAATGGCCTCCATAATGATATACCACGATCCCCAAGTGTGGGTTGAGCACTTATTAGTCCATAGAGGCAGTCGCGCCAAAATGAAACTTGCATTCTACCCCGCCTAAGTAACTATAGTAGGAGATGGTTTATTTTGTTGCCACTGCAGCTGCTACGTCTCTGGAAAAAGGGTTAATTGTATTATTATTATTAATTGTATTATTGAAATGTTCGTTCGTACGTAAGGCAAAATATTTTCGGTTGTGATTACGCAATTATTTAGTGTGACAATTGTATATTAGTGCTTATCTTTATTATTTTGTTTGTGGATTTGTCTCGAAAAATATGAAAAATTATGGTATTGTGTAAAATATATTACTTTCTATGAGCAGTATTGGTATTTCAGATTTTTCGATTATAAAATGTCCTCTTCATTTACTCCTTCGCCATCTTGTATGCTCCTATTATGTTGCATCAGTGGAATAAAGACTTTATTTTTGCATTGAGATTTTGATATCCATGCTATGAGATCGTACGCACCCACGTATGTTCAGCTGTCCCTCCTGTTGTGGCAGGTAACACCTCTTTGTCAAACATACTGAAATGCGTAAAACCTCTTAGCAAATATCTTAAATTCTAAGCACGAAAATTGGGACTTTATTGCACTGGTGCAACATCAACTTAGAACTAAGTGTACATTTACCAAGAAGATAAATATTTTTGCTTCACGGTAAAAAAATTATTTGATTTTGAATTAAAATATGATAACTTTTATGGAATTTTAGCAAAAAAAATGTAGGTTTATATGCTGGTGGATCCTTTCTAAATTCATATGTTAGTTTTTGGAGATTTATTGTGCTGAAAACAAGTAAACAAAAGCCCGTTGCAAACATATTAAAAAATTCCTCGTGTGCAAAGGTCATTGGATATTCCAATGACCCACAAACGATGGAAATGCATGAGTAATACTCGTCTGCAGCCCTTCACTCCCAAACGTCTCTGTGCATTATTTCACGATTAGTTACAAAAGGTCCAAGGCTCTACTACAAAATTAGCTAGAAACGGCGTGAGTAATCGTTTCACTGTTAGAAACGGTGCAGTCCTACCGATCAAACATCATTCAATGGATTGTGTAGCAATTTCCCGTTAGCTTTATGAAACATGCCTGAACATGTGATCTTCATATTACTACGAGAGCTTCGTTGTGTCAGCAAACATTGAAGTTTGTTCCTTTTATATACTTGATTGCCCATTTAAAACAGGCACGAATAAAGAGAAGAGAACAATATTTAGGAATGATTTTGATCCTGATCAGTTATTAGTTATGATTGATCCTGGTCAGTTATTAGCTCTGATTGATCCTGATCAGTTATAAGCTATGATTGATCCTGATCAGTTATTAGCTTTGATTGATCCTGATCGGTTATTAGCTCTGATTGATCCTGATCGGTTATTAGCTCTGATTGATCCTGATCAGTTATTAGCTCTGATTGATCCTGATCAGTTATTAGCTCTGATTGATCCTGATCGGTTATTAGCTTTGATTGATCCTGATCAGTTATTAGCTATGATTGATCCTGAACAGTTATTAGCTCAGATTGATCCTGATCAGTTATTAGCTCTGATTGATCATGAACAGTTATTAGCTCTGATTGATATAAGTAATGACGAAGTACAACCTAACTTGGATTGATGCCAAGTCAATACACGATTCTGTGCATTACCACGATCTTGAGTACTAATAGAAAGCTATAGGTCATTTCCAATAAGCATATAGACAAGAAAGGTCCACAATAACGGGCAACGAACGTAAAAATCGGAGCACAGTTTCCAGTCGTTACAATCAATGCTGGGCAATGGACGTAACAACAGAATCACAATTCTTCATCGTTACAATGCGGGACAATGAACGGTAACAAAGCCGCTTCATCGTTACAATGCGGGACAATGAACGGTAACGAAGCCGCTTCGTCGTTACAATGCGAGACAATGAACGGTAACGAAGCCGCTTCATCGTTACAATGCGGGACAATGAACGGTAACAAAGCCGCTTCATCGTTACAATGCGGGACAATGAACGGTAACAAAGCCGCTTCATCGTTACAATGCGGGACAATGAACGGTAACGAAGCCGCTTCGTCGTTACAATGCGAGACAATGAACGGTAACGAAGCCGCTTCATCGTTACAATGCGGGACAATGAACGGTAACAAAGCCGCTTCATCGTTACAATGCGGGACAATGAACGGTAACAAAGCCGCTTCATCGTTACAATGCGGGACAATGAACGGTAACGAAGCCGCTTCGTCGTTACAATGCGAGACAATGAACGGTAACGAAGCCGCTTCATCGTTACAATGCGGGACAATGAACGGTAACAAAGCCGCTTCATCGTTACAATGCGGGACAATGAACGGTAACAAAGCCGCTTCATCGTTACAATGCGGGACAATGAACGGTAACGAAGCCGCTTCGTCGTTACAATGCAGAACAATGAACGGTAACGAAGCCGCTTCGTCGTTACAATGCGAGACAATGAGCGGTAACGAAGCCGCTTCATCGTTACAATGCGAGACAATGAGCGGCAACGAAGCCGCTTCATTGTTACAATGCGGGACAATGAACGGTATCGAAGCCGCTTCATCGTTACAATGCGAGACAATGAGCGGCAACGAAGCCGCTTCATTGTTACAATGCAGGACAATGAACGGTATCGAAGCCGCTTCATCGTTACAATGCGAGACAATGAACGGTAACGAAGCCGCTTCGTCGTTACAATGCGAGACAATGAACGGTAACGAAGCCGCTTCATCGTTACAATGCGAGACAATGAGCGGTAACGAAGCCGCTCCATCGTTACAATGCGAGACAATGAGCGGTAACAAAGCCGCTTCATCGTTACAATGCGGGACAATGAACGGTATCGAAGCCGCTTCATCGTTACAATGC
>SDVV010033921.1:0-11239 GCA_016164225.1 Gammarus roeselii
TTAAACTCTCGCATTAAGGTCAACCAGTACAACTAGATTGAATTGACCACCAAAACTCTCAATACACTCACTCAGGTCAGTCCAGAATTGCTCCCTCTCCTCTTCACTCCTCTGGCTGCCAGGTCCGTACGCGCACACAAATGCCCATCTTTCTACGCCTATCTTAACTTTCACCCACATCAATCTTGAGGACACCTCCTTCCATTTGGTAACGTTACTAGCCAACCGATGACTCAATATCAAGACCACACTTGCTCGTGCCCACCCTTCCTCCACACCAGACTTTCTTCCACTTACCACACCAAACTCACATCCACCTCTACCTTTCAATTTCGTCTTACTCAGCGCCAATACAACAAACTCCCTCCTCACATACATCTCACCAATCTCTCTCCTCTTTACATCATTCGTACTACAGCCACGCACATTCAGTGACCCTAACAATATGGTTCGGAAAGGCGTGAGCCTCTCCTCCCCCCGCTCGTCTGGCCGTCTTTGAGGAAAGGTCTACAGTGAAAGGTATTCCTAGCCCCTTCGCCCCGCCTCTTTTAGTCGCCTTTTACGTCACGCAGGGGTTACGGTAGCACGATTGTACTCCAGGCTACGGGGCGAAAAATTAATATCGTATAAACAAATAATACCGAATCGGCACGTATTTTGTTGGCATAATGACAATAATGCGTCAAATTCTATATGGTCTTGAAAAGTCTCGATCAGTGACGCCGGAGAGACAAATAAACTCAGAACTTTCAAGCAGATTCTTGTGTACGATAATCTTGAAATTTAAACCCCAAATTTCAGAGATTTGCAACATATTCCAAGGTAATTCCCTAAACGACAACCTCTATATTGATCGACACGTTGTGTAATGTAAATCAAACATTGTTCAGTACAGCAGTACAGGTAGATGGTCTCGAACGGGCAGAAGAGTCCATTCTAGTAATACTGTAAGTATGCAGTACTATTACAGTCGTGACCACCGAATCACTTCGACACCGATTCTTTATTGTGTCCGGCCGCTCATGTGATTTACCTTGAGCAGCTCTAGCGCGTCTGACAGCCTATCAAGCTGGAGAGAGCGCAGTGCAAGCGCACATGTAATGATCCGTGGTGAAAGTATTACTCCATATTCCAACAAATTGAGCATAATAGGCTACTTGCAATGGTTGAAACAGGTGATAATTTTTGTATGAATGATTTTTGTCGTTCTTTCGTTATAAGAGGCGAGTTTAGTCATTTCATCCATCCATTTATCCATCTTTGAACCAACTAAGTAAATTTGAAAACAGCGCCACCTAATTACAATAAATCTAATAACATCGTACTGGACTGTTAGAAAAAAATATGTATTGCCCTATAGTTTTTGCATCGGGATTGTAAACACTCCTAAATTTAAAAAAATATCCTAGGAGATGATTAACAATATTTTTTATCTTGTTTAATTGTGCCAATAAGAGAAAAAATGTTGTGATTAAAATAAATACGAATCAGAGCTTGGCATGATTCGCGCTTCCTGTCCGGTTCGACTGACTCTATTTTTGTGACCAGGGGACGATCGAAAGACGCTCACAGCTCTTTTACTTTTTGTCAAAGAACGACGCATTATCACCGCCTAGATTTGCTGCCCAAAGCTCGAGGGCTGCCAGCTGCTGAATGGCTGGGGAGGGGGGCTGGATAAGTCTCACAGTGTGATCACGATGGTTTTTGATAGTGTTAAGAATTTTCTTAGTAACCACATCACATATTCAACGTTTCCAAATTGATTGGATATTGATTGGAAAGAAGTTCTCGGCCTGTGATATTCTGAAGGATATCAAGAGAAGTTTTGTCCGCTGCTTTGCTTTTATGATTATGATATCCAACCATGGACTTTTTGGTTCCATCATTATAAAAACAGTGGGTAATTAAAAACGCTCTTATGAGCTGACACCTAAGTCGCTTTCTTTCTAGTGAGTCGTTTTGGGTACGTCTTTAGTGGAAGTTCTGGGATAAGTTTTCTTTCTCTCTGTTAAATCCTCGACATTTGTTAATATCACTTTGAAAGCGAGGGGACCACCAATGAATTGTATATTCTCGGTGAAATCCAACAAGTGAAGTATACAGCGATCGCATAATGTACTTGGACTTATATTGGAAATTCGTGGGTATAAAACCATTTTTTTAATTAGATTTTTTATTTCCAGCATCCACTTGAGTTCTTCGTTTGAGATCATTGCTGATTACCATTCCTACCACTCGCTTCTGCTTCTCTTTAGATTAAATGGTTGGACTATCAAAGTTTTAAAGAAGCTTGATATTACAAACTAAAGAATATGTAAATGAAAATTTGTATAATATACGACGAAGTCGTGTGAAATAAATGCTGTCGTTGGTAAAAATCTTTGTTTTGTAATTTGCTCGCAAATTACTCCAATCTCGCCTTGCCATATTTACTTAACACGTCTCGATGATGTGATATTAATATATCTACAGAAATATCGAATGAAGAATTAATAATTTAATATGATGACGTTATATGATAAAAGAACACGGGTTTGATAACAAAAGTATATTTCTGGTTGCCCGACCATAAGGCTTCTAACCGACGTGCAACAAGTGACATGCGCAACCAACAGGTCTGACATCTGGGATTTTCCTTGCATAACCAGGACGCTATGTACAGGGTAAAGCTCGCATCCAGTGTGTACCTTTGCGTTGCGTCAGCAAAACAGTGTGTATGGTTCATTTACCAATATGACAACACATATTTTCCTAAGTTGTGAAATGTTTATTTCTCTATCGTTTGTTTAATTAAGATCAAACCTAACACGAAGCACAAACTGACAGGCGTGTTCAGTCACGTAAGCCCTACGGCGCGATCCCAGGAGAAACCAGTGAGAATAATTGTTCTTTAGAAATAAACCACTATGTTGCGACCACATTCTTTTCACTCAGAACATAAAGAATTAAAATTGTATTATACGTTATAATATTCGTTAGCACATTTTTCTTTGTCACATCAAACGCGTTTTCAATGTCAACAATGCATGCCGAAAGATTCTTTCTTACATTTTGATATTATTAAGTTATTCATTGTGATACAATGTCGGCCAGAAATCATACCGTGGCAGAGTATGAATTGAGAATATGTTTAATCTACTAAACTTTAGTGTTGTTATTAAATCATCCCTAGCACTGTAACATGTCCTGGTATTTATTTCTGAAATTATTCAAATATTCCTCGAATGTGAGACCGTAATGCAAAGTTCCATGTATTATATTTCACTAACTACATGGCTTTATATGTTTTATAACAAACTAAGTAATATTGAATAAAATGAAAATAAAACGACATTGGCCTATATGAGCTTCCAATATGAAGATATATTGACTTTCCGCATCCATTAAAGAGGAATAACTGTCATCAGGTACCATACAATCCGGTTCCCAAATGTCATTTCTAATCCGATTAAATGGAGGAGACTTGTTTCGTTACCCAGTTAAGTATTTTCTTTCTTTTGCAATAAATGAAATTCTTTGTTGCAGGACAGGATGCAATATCCATTTCATGTCATTCCTAAACAACAAATTGCGTTTATGTTATTCATTTATTTCAAAAATAACCATTTTAAGTTTCTAATTATTCACACTGATTTTTTCAAAACAACCTTGTAATCGCCCAAGAAAATGAGCTGATAAGTGGGAAATAGAATTTGTGTCCTGATGGATAAAGGACATGGATGGATGTGGATGCTGCGTACATAGTATTTCGTCGGTATGAAGCAAATGAGTGGAAAAAAAAGATGTAAAATAAAAAAATATCCATTATTAACGTGATGTATCGTGATGTCTACATTAAATTTAGGACACACATTAAATCTTGAGTACAATATTATCAAATAAGGGTTTCCGGCGACACATTGAGTTGGTAGCGCTACGGAACAAATGGTTACATTCCAATCCCCACAACCTCTGAAAACGACTGAGACACAAATAATTCTGAATATGTTTCAGAAGTCACTCCCGTGCATATGATACGGATACATCTACATTCTGCTATCTTGAGAAACGTGTTACTTATTTGGTGGGTTACAAAATCACACAAATGCATTCAGGCAACATAATATAAAATGAAAACTACGTGCATATTCCGATATTCTTCAAGAAGTACAGCAATTGTTTTCGGACTCACTTCGAGTCACTCAACAACACAAAATGGCGAATGATCCGTATATTACTTTCACTTTCCTCATCTGGTCGGGAAGAAGTCGGAATGTAAAGAATCGGAGCTATTTGTTTTTTAGGGTTCGACTGAGGAGCATGAGCTTTCCCACATGATGTCCAACGTTCTTAATGGGTTAAATCTAAAGCACCAGGCTTTTGCTGTTTGATCGATCCAAGAACAAGTCACTTGGTTTCATTTGCATTAACTTTAAGCGCAAGAGAAATATTCCAGTTATTAATGCGAGTCACGCCGTTTATGCATCATCCTTCAGCTCTTCTAATTTGTTTACCGATCGAATGAACAGCATCTGAATAACAGCAGCTTATATTTTCCGTTTTCGATGACAACAAGTTCGAGAACCGATCACTGTGGAAATCCAGAAATCCCAGGTCTCGTAGAAGATATTATGTTTCTGTTTAGACAAATTTGGAACCGGTTATTGAGGGAGCTTTCAAATCCCAGAAGATGTGAATGTTCAGATGCGAGAGTTTATTAAACAAATGGACTTGTCGTGCACTAAATACTTTGCAGATGGGCAACAGGACGATTAATAATAGACAGTTTTGGTCAATTGCTTTATAGCCAAATTCCGAAATTTTCATTGTGCGTCTTCGGTAGATGATCAATGCCCAAACGCATACAGATAGTTTTGAATAAGGATGTCATCCTAAAAGACGTCCAGAAGTTGACAGGAAATAATTTTTCCCACCTACAAAATTTACAGGTTACAGGACCCTTCTTCTCTACTGGTCTATTGATCTCTCTCTAATGAGGGAATTTTAAAATTTGGAGGGAAGGTGTTCCTTGCAACGGATGTGTTGGGTTTCAACAAATCAAAATCAAAATCATTTATTGAAGATTGTTTACATAGTTAATGAACATCCTACGAGCCAATATATAAGCATTAAATGATGTTTTTCTGGCAGTAACAAATTCCATTCAAACTCACGCATGTACCCAGATTCACAGAAACAAACAATCCTAAAACCAAACCATAACACTTACAAGTTAAGTAAGTGTTCTGAATATCAAGTAGAATTAGTAGAATTGAATATCAAGTAGAATTACTAACAACAGAAGAACACATTGAAATGGATTAGGGATGACAATTAAGCTCTCAAAATACATCGATGTTGGATGAAGGTACAAACAGTCAACTATCTGAATATTTGTCAATGAAAAACTTTTTACATCTAAACTTAAGCATACTCAAAGTGGGACTCTGCTTTACATGCAATGGCAGACTGTTCCAAACATTAGGCACTGGAAATGACAAGGATCGCTGTGAAGTCGTTCATCTGTGAAAGCTAGGTACAGGGTAATTGCGATTTATTTGATGTCATAATTATGCTGCATGTAGTTAAAATGTGATAAGAAATTGTTTATAGGCTTCTATTGCTAGGCATATAGGTGTACATCTGACACCTTCAAAATATTGGCGCTGTGAAATAAGGGACCCGTATGTGCGAGATAACTCTGACCAGTAATTATTATGATTTTTTATTTTTTATAAAGTGTTAATTGGTTAATATGAATATTAGAAGCTGCGCCTCATATGGCATTACAATAAATAAACAATGGATATACAAAACTATAATACAGTTTAACTAACACATGTTCCTCAACACATTCTCTGAGCTTTTAAAATATACAAACACTCCTAGATAGTTTTGCACAAATATTCTTCACATGTACACCAAAAGACATTCAGTGATCTATTGTTACACCCAAAAACTTTACATTTTCAATAAAGTTTATAATTGTATCATCAAATCGGACTTTAGATGCGTGGTCAACATCGTTTAATCGGTTTGTAAATAACACAGCAATTTTTTTTTCAACATTAAGGGAGAGCCTATTAGTGACCAACCAGTTCCTAACATTAACAAGCTCCAAAGAGGCTACCGCGATCAAATGATCATACCTCTTATTAGTTAAAGACAAGGTAGTATCATCAGCGAACAATATAGTTGACAATACTTAGGAAACATTAGGTGAGTAATTAATGTGAAGCAAAAAAATAAGTGTGCCCAGAACAGAGCCCTGGGGGACACCAACGTTAGCAGATACGCAGGAGGATCTAGAATTTTGTATTTCTCCACACTGCTCCCTATTATGAAGGTAACTCTTAAACCAGCTGTTTGACAAAGACCGAAATCCACAATGCTGCAATTTTAGAAGAAGTATGTTATGATTAACCGTGTCAAATGCCTTTTTCAGGTCTACAAAAATGCCGTGAGCATGTTCCTTGCTATTGAAAGAATATTAGATATATTCCATGAATGAGATTAGAGCATGAAGGGTGGATTTACCGCGTAATTGTTTGATATTTCATAATAAAAGAAGCTAATCTAGTGGATATACATCGCTCAAATATTTTAGAGAATAATGAGAGAACAGAAATAGGTCGGCAGCACGTTACATGGTCTTATCCCCACCTTAAATACAGGAGTTATACAAGCTAATTTAAGACATTCCGGAAATATTCCACTCTCGACCGAACAATTCAATAAGTGTACAATGGAATGCTGTAGATGATGCTTTGCCAGCTTCAATATTTTCACTGACATCGAATTTATATCATATTTCGTATCCTTAAGCCCACCAACAACACTAAGACGTTCATCATACGTTACAGGATTTATGAAAAAATAATTTACCTGAGGAGCATTCATGTTTAGGAGAAGAGACACATCTCTTACTCGTATTTGTCGGTCAAGATCTCCGGCAACACTGGAGAAAAACTCACTAAAACAATTAACCATCTAGATGTCATTTGTCATAGGACAATTATTCACGATAATCGATTGGATTCTTCTAGGGTCACAATGGTGAGAAATTAGTTTCTTTATTGAATACCAAGTATCTTTAAGATTGTTTCTAGTATTTGAGAATAAATGATTGTAATAGCGATTTTTGGCTTTCCTTAGAAGAGTCGTGAGACAATTTTTAAATTTATTATTCACGTAATCTGAAATTAATCCTAACTTATGAAGTTTGAAATATCTTGACTAAGTTTGGCTGAATTTTAACAATCCGGAAGTTAGCCACGGCCCTTGAATTCTTTTCGTTGATAGATACTTAGTTTTCAGCGGGAAATATGAACAATACAAGGAATTTAATCTAGCAATGAACCGTATTGTTTTCGCATTTATACCAGGTTCATCTGATGAATACCAGCATTAGTCAGAAATTTGATACTAGAACAAGTTCATATATACATCAGAATAATCACAAAAGGAAATTTTATTTTAGGAGGCTGACTAGTAGCAACCTGAACAAGGAGAAAGGTCGGACAATGGTCAGTAAAGTCCACGGTCAAAATGCCACTATTATAGTTACTGAGGCAAATAGTCCAAATATGGTTCAATACTGATGGTAAAGGCCCGTCTTCTGAAGAAGAAAAGAGAGTTGGTTTGGTAATTGTAGGGATGAAGTGAAGTGCACGTAATAAGTTAATAAACCTATCGACTGCAAGTGAATTTTGATCAATTAGATTTATGTTAAAATCACAACCCAGAAATATTCCTCAATTTGCAATGCAATCATAATGTAGCAATTCCTCCAACACATTTAAGAAGCTATCAATAGTGTCAGAATGAGGTCGATAAACACCGAATACGTACACAATGTCCTCACAAAGTATCACTCTTACTACTAAGGTCTCGATTGTATCGTCACACCTTGATAAACAGTTCACCACCTCTACGTCCAGTTCATTACCAGAGAACACAGACACATCCCCGCCTTTACTCTGCTCTCATACAGTGTGGTATGACCTGAAACCCCCTCTATATTACAAAAAAACTTTGGAGGAATGATCCAACCAAGTCTCAGTTAGGACAACTATGTCAGGCCTGCGACTAATGCTTTCCTAGAGAGAAGCGAGTGTTTCGTCATTAGCATTAAAACTGCGAATATTCTGACTATTAATATACAAGCCAGACATACCAAGAGGAGACGAATATTCATTGAGGTCATGAATAGTAAAATTATTTGACTGGGTCGACTGATCAAATGAATTGAAAATATTATTAAACTAATTTTTTACCGAGATCAATTAATCGTAATGAATTATCGGTTATATGTGTCATATCATTAACTCAGTATAAAATTGGAAAACAATTATAACTTGTATCGGAACAATGACAATCATACAAGCACGATGTAATTCTAACGAGCTCAGTGCCTTTGGGTCTCTTTCAGTAGACAATGAACAGCTAATGGGGCCATACATCAATGAGAGTAGAAAGTTCGGTGGTCAAAATATTAGTGCAGAAGTCCACAAACCGCTGGTGAGTATATATGGTCATCATTGAGTTACGAGGGAGAGGAGCATCAGTGTTAGGAGGCCGCACCCACACAAACACCTTGCCGTCACTCGAATTACACCCAGCTACCTCATCAGGGAATGCAGGCTTCGCTTTACGCAGTCCATACATAATGGTGCTTCTCACTAGGGTAAGGCTCTCATTAATGAAAAGGTTGGAAGGTTTTAGTTCTCGGCACGCACTAGTGATGTCACTCTTCACTTCCCTGCGGCAAAGTTTAACAATTATTTCATGACGATCATTACCCTGTTTTATCGATCTCCTATCAACACGATGAGCTAAGGAAATAATATTAGTTCGGAAGTTTTACTTCAGTTTTTCCTTCACAATGTCACAAACTATATGTTCGCAATTCTCGCCCTCACTGAAAGCACTCACGTCGTCACCCGATAGCAGCAAAGTATCCCGTCTTTCGTAAGCGTCGGCATCATCGATGCGTTCATCAAGCTTGGCCACTACGCCCTCCAAATCAGATACCTCCCCTTCCAGTTTGGCTATCTTCTCGTCCTTCTCTTCCACTTACTTTGTCAATTGAGTCAGTTCATCCTTTAATGTATCCATTTTCCATGAGATAAGGGACACCACGAGCCTGCCGTCATCAGAGAGTTCACCAAAATCATCCTCCTCATCCACCTCCTCAAAAACCGGGATCTTCTTAGAAGCCTTCTTGGCAGGCATTGCAGAGATATGGGGAGAAGTATCGATACGGCACAGGAGGGCAGATGTAAACAATATCTTTTGATCCTATGATCACAACAAGTGGCGTTCCGTCTCTGAACTCGAGAGCAATAGTGGATAATAGGCATGACTACACGGATATAAAGTAATTAGGCATCTGTGTGACACTTCAACAGATAGCAGGAGAGATAATTGGCACGGAAATCCTTCATATGTTGTGATGTATATTTTTTTCTGTTAGGAGCGGAGTATCCGTGTCCGCTTCTGATGCCCCATAGTACCTGTGCAGCAGAAGGTATGGAAATATTCTTCCTATCCCGCCTTTAGAGTTTTTCAGCGTTATGCAATCGTGCCCATAGGAGTTCTTGTTGGTGAGTTAACCAATGGCAGAAGCACTTCCTGCTCCGCTTGCTGACTTGGGTGACCATAAATATTCATTTCATAGGTGGTAAATAATTAATGGACACTGGTGTGTGTCGAGTCACCTCTTTTCTTTCACGGTGTCATTTATTCCTGATGTTACTTAGTGCGTTCGCTCATCACCACTTCATATCTTGGTATTCCAGCATTGGTGAAGAAATCAGTGAAGATTTCAGCTATTCCTTCTGGGTTTTTACAGTTTCACGATTTTTCCGGTTGCTCGTGAGGCCATATGTTTCCAAAGTAGTTCCAGATCTGCTCTGTGCTATTTATTACTTTATCTAATCGGCATAGTCTTTAGCTCTCGTTTGTTTTGGACGTCAGTTTTCGAATTCTCTTGACAGGTCAGCTAAATCCATGTTTTTGGGAAATTTCGAATATTGTAAATTTTAAGTACATCCTTCCCCCCACAAATAAATGGTGGCAGCGCATTCTGCTGGATATCCAATATATAAACTTGAATATTGAGTATGAGGAAAAAAAATTATAATAATAATACAGAACGGATCTTTCCGTGTATTTTAACGAAGATCATGCAGGTAATGATAATTTTTTTTTTATTAAATTGATTGTTGAAGCAATCCATTTCAGAAAAAAATAAAAATATTTTGATTATACAAAGTATGTTTGTAAAAATCAAACAAAAATTTTACAATTTAAAACTATATATTCACATTCACAACAACTGTATATGGGAGTGAAATTGTGGATTTTTTTTTTTAATTCAATAATTCGGAACACAAGACCTTCTCTGAAATGTTTAGCTGGGTGCATGGGTGCTTTGAGTTGAAGCTTCATGGCATAGTGTAATCAGTGAGTTTACCATTGCCTAATACAAATTTGTATATCAGGTTGTAGAAAGGATTTACCAACAAATAAAACTAGAAATTTGGGTCTGCTCGGCACTGCCATCTCTTTATCGCGCACGAAATCTTGTTATTCAGCAGAGCCTTTATTGCTGATGTCGAACTTCTGCCGGAAGATGTCCACGGAAAGGAGGATTGAACCAAATTACATTTTTATTCAGGGTGAAAATATAAAATTGATGTTATATTTCGAACACTTCATCGAATGTTTGTACTAAAATCTATGAAATGATAGGCTTAAGTTGTCGAATATTTGCTCCTGTCAAATAACGTATTTTCTTGCTTAGGAACATTGCGTTTGTTGGAGAGTTGTGCACATCATTCATTTCTGGTGCAAGGGAACAAATCAGTGAGAAATAAAGCAGAACGCTAATAAATCAGAACGGAGTTCCGTAATGTCTTCGTGCAGTACGTGACGGTAAAAAAAATCCACTACTTATCTTCTCGATTTTAATTGATGGATGATGACTATTATTTATACGAAGAATATCAACTATTCTTTCAAACCATTGCAAAGAGATGTAATTGATACTTCCATCGTCTTGTAATCTGATGACAAACAAGATGAGGTGCGAAATAATAATAGTTAACAATTGCCGTTTCATGGAAACACGAAACTATTATTTCTACGCTTATTTGAGGGTCGTCTCTATTCGTATAAGAGTGATTTCTCAGTAATATTGTCAGAAATACCAATCTTTAAATGCCAATCACTCGCCAACTCAATAGATACCTTAAAT
>SDVV010033922.1:0-11239 GCA_016164225.1 Gammarus roeselii
CTTCATCCATCCTCTCCATGTGCCCGAACCATCTCAGTACACGCGAATCCACTCTGTTCTCCAACTTTTTCACCATCCCTGTTCTGATTCGAACCACGTCGTTGGTGATCCGGTCTCTCAGCGTTACTCCAGCCATGCTCCTCAAACACTTCATCTCGAAAACATTCAACCTTCTTCTCTCCTCTGCTCTCACCCCCCAAGCCTCAGCTCCGTAGAGTACAGTTGGGAAAACAACTCCCTCATACAGCCCTCTCTTTGCTTCCATCCCCAACGTCCTACAGCTCATTGCACTCTTCAGTGCACCCAACACTTTACATCCCTCCTTCACTCGCGCCTTCACTTCAGTTTCCACTAGTTCAGTTTAAAAGGAGATAATTTTAAGAAATGGCTTGAGTTCAACGAAAATATGAGAATTCGGTCAAATGTAAACTCTGCCAGAGTACTTTTACCCTCAGCAGTATGGAAAAACAAGCACTTTCAAGCCATGTCAAAAGCAAGAAACACCAGCAGAATACAGCCGCTGCAAACTCTTCCTCTTCAGTACTAACAGCGTGCCTCAGCAGTATGGGAAAACTTCAGTACTAACAGCGTGGGCATCAAAACCTACGCAACCATCACTACCGACCAACTTGGACAATCCAACTCCGTTAAACAACACTATCGACTCCACTGTTATGAAAGAAGGTGCATCAAAGGCAGAAATATACTGGACAATGAATGAAGTTACCAATGATTGGTTTAGCAGCCAAAACTTCCCTTGCCTCAACTGAGAGTAGCAATGCAAAAATTGCTGAATTCAACTTACAATGCCAATCCTGATACAAACCCATTATTCTTAAACTTTAAAATCGTTCATGCATGCCATGTAACTCCAAGCTGGTGTCACAGTTGTCCTGTTTGAACCCCCAATACATACTGAATCATCCAAATTCAACTGGATCTAAATTTGAAGGAGTGTTGACCCTGATGATTAAGCATCGGCTTCTCAAGGCAAGTGAGTGTGACGTCCTCTTGGTGCAGTACAAGTCCTTCAGTAGGCTGGCGAAATTAGAGTACAAAGACGATTTCCTCAAGTATCAAAATGGAAATACTCGGCTTGATGTTTTTTTGGTGAAATTCTGAACTGTAGAAATCGATATTCTGAGCTGTAGGAATTCATGAAAATGATTTTCACACTTTTCCATGGTCAAGCAACTGTGAACAAAGACATCATTGAAACTAATATGCTACAGATAACCATTGTTGTTCATCTGAAAATTTGTGATGGTGTGAAGTACTCACTTGAGAAAGAAAAAAAAATCTGACTTCTCTAAAATCACCATCACTGATGAAATGATTAGCTATTGTAAAGGTGGCCACAGTAAGTATGAACATTATTTGAACCAAGAAAGAAAAGAATCCTTGAAGACGTGTATGGAAACCGAAAAGGATAAAATTATAGAGGATATGAGTGAGGAATGCTTTTCCAAAGATAAATTGGAAAATGCTGCAGAGAGATGGAGAAAAGAAGCGGATGAGCAGGCTGAGGAAGCAGAAACGGTTAAAAGTATGTCTATGCCAGCCGAATCAAATGCGTGAAGGAAACTATCGCATGAATGTAAAAATGAGATAGAAATAACCGTTTCAAAAATACAAAAACTTGAAGATCATCTTGAAATTTTTGATGAAGCAGTTTAATCACTTGGGCAAACATAGCAAAATTATGCCAATTAATAATTTGTAGTTTTGTGGTTACCTTGGCTTATGTAATTTCAAGATTCACTCAATTTTATTAGCTAAGTGTGATTGATTGTATTTGTACATATCTTTATGAAATTGCTATCAAAATTCACAAATTCATAGCAAATATATATAAAACACATTTAAGTTAGGCTAGCATGTAGGTCACATAAGTTTGGTAATTTTTGTTGTAATTTTAATGTAATCAATTATGTATGTTTTACAAGTGTTATCCTGCCATAATTAAATCTAAAGTAAGTTAATATTTTGATAAACTCCCACTGTTTAGCGTACTGCATTTTATCAATCTAGACTATTCCTACCTTAAATCTATTGAGCCTTTTATGTATTCATTATTGTTAGAATTTTTTATTTTCCAGTCAAAGCAAAGGGAATCAATTTTTGACTATGTCAGTGGAGAGAATTGTTCGTACATATTTTGTAACCGGCTATTTTTTGGTTCTGGCTATCACAATTAAATCAGACGATTTATAAAAAAAAATTCTATCGTTTTGTAACTTATCAACTTCCGATATTTCTTAAGAACTTGAACGTCACTCACTTTTATTTCCCTTAGGGAGGTGTAGGACAGGCGACTATCCTATACTATGGGGTGCTCAATGTCCCCGGGGTCCCCAGTTAAAAATGAAAAATACTACATAATTTGCCAAGTATTACCAACTGCTAACTAAATTCTTGCTTAGGGAAATGAATTATGTAACAGTATTGGGAAAAATGGCGTACTTCAACAGTACTAATGCTATAATGTGGATTTAAAATCTCAGGCAATTTTTATATTAGGAGTCAGGGAAAGTCAGAGAATTTGAACTTGCATGATCAGTATGAACTCGAGTGAAAATCAGACACAATAAACAAGGAGCATCTTCAACGACCATATCACTACAAGGACATTTTTCACCGCATGAGAAGTCTCTGTTCTGCTAATTTACTTACCTTGTCTACATGTTTTCCCCCTGTTTTTTTCCCAATGTTTTCTTTTGAGTGTCAAATCGCTACCAGGCTCTTCTCTTTTTCACCCTTCACTATCATTCCTTTTCTCCCCATCCTGAATTTACTTTACTTTTATCCGTCTCATTTCTATCTTCTTTGAAGTTCAAATTTCCTTGAACTTTTCGTTTTCCATCTTCACTACTCTCCTTAGCAGTTCTTGCATTTTGTTTTACGCAGCCTTTTTTAACTACTTCTTTCTTTTCTGACTTCATGCATGGGATCTTTGTTTCCTGGCTCTTCATGTTTCTTCTACAGAGGTGCTGTGGTGCAATGCAAGTTTTGAGACAACGCAGCAGGGCAGGTCGAGTGAGAACGCTCCTTGCTTATACCCAGGGAGTGTTCGGATTATATGGCCTAAGCACCTCAGGAGAATATACCTCTTAAGGCAACCGCGCATACCATTGACTTCTGCAGCGTAAAGGATAACACCAACGCTCGGTAGTATACACAATCTCTGTAATTTCTCTCTCAATAATATGTTTCTTCCGCCAGACTGATGTATGGCGTGGTGGGTCGCCAGCGGATGCAACGAGCCATGTGGGGCCTGCTCACTAGCCTCTATCCCAGCTGGGCGTCGGCACCCTCCGTTGCACATGACAGGAGGGAGAGGAGTGAGTCAGGCACTGGCGGGGTATGGGTGCAGTCACCACCGAAGGGCGACTGGCGTGAAACTGGTGCAATCACCCCTGAAGCGTGACCTACGAAGGACTGATGCAATCGTTTAAGGGTTGTGACTGACGATGGACCGGTGCAATCGTCACTGACGAGGTGACTGGCGCTATGACCACTGACGGGTGACTAACTGGAGACAGATTCTATCACCGCTCAAGTGCGACTGGATGAGGTCGGATGCAATTCCACTGACGTGTGACTGACAGAAGATAGATGCAATCACCACTCAAGTGCGACTGAGGACGGATGCAATTCCACTGACGTGTGACTGGCAGGAAACTGAAGTGCGACTGGCTGGGGAAAGATGCAATCACCGCTCAAGTGCAACTGGCTGGGGATAAAATGCAATCACCACTGACGTGTGACTGACAGGAGACAAATACAATCACCACTGACGTGTGACTGACAGGAGACAGATGCAATCACCACTCAAGTGTGACTGATTTAGGACTGATGCTATCACCACTCATGTGTGACTGATGGAGGACTGGTGCAGGAGATCAGCTTGTAAGCATCAGGGCAATGACTGTCTATCCGTCGGTTAACCCTCATGCAAAAGTAACATGACTGGTTGCTATTAAATTGAATGGAACTGACCTGTTTGTCCTTTCACGCTGTCATTGCATTACGTGTGGAAATCCATTTTATTGAGCTATTGTTTCATAAAAAATATATTTGATAACACTAATATGCAGGTACCAACTCAAGGTCGCATTCCCCGCCATGACGTACACTACACTCGTCCATTCATAATGTGCGTACCTATCCAAATTTATGAGCGTCGCCCCCTTCGGATGAGCTTACCCTTCATATAAATCTAGTTCATTCGCTCTCAGAACAAAGCTTTGCTGTTGAGCGTGGTTGGGTTCGGCCAGTTGTCCGCAACACACTCTTGGCATTATCTGCATTAGTCTCTGCCCGACTGAACCATTCAGTGTCCACTCCATGTGCCTTGATGATCACTCCCCTGTATAAAGTTGAAGAACCAACATTGTTTTCTCGTCTTGTCATCAGCAGGCAGCAGCCGTCTCATCGACACCGTATCTCGAGGCACACCTATCGAACCGCTGGACAGGGACACGCTCGTGCCCGTGCTCGCTTCCTTTGCCACAGCCCTTCTCGCCGTGCTCGCCACACTGCACGACTCGGAGCTAGTCACTGCCCCTGCTGGTGAGTCGACCTCCAAGTAGTCGCTTCAGAGGTGATATGCCTGTCTGTTTTTACGCGATCTCTTATCCTCTACCAAGGTAGCTCTGTTTTGATTGTTCTTGAAATGAATCTTGTTTATTTCAATGTAGTGGAATATTTGCGCCGTCATTGATAAAACCTTTTCTGTGTTCCAGTAGAATTGTTGACAATCCAACTATTCTACTCAAACTATCATGTGCCCATCAGCACACAGTCCTGAGTGCATACTTGCTATCTTCCATTGCAGACAGCCTGGCCAGCTTTTTGAGCTCCAACGACCCTCTTGGCCTCAGCTCCTCAGCGGCTGGTGGCTCCGATCAAGACTCAAGCCCTGTCATCAGCTTTGCTTTCTCCGTGCGGGACCTCGTGACCATCTCTGGCACACTGCGTAACGTGTGCATCGGTCTAGCGGAGCTGGCGCACCCCGACATCAGGGCCTCCACTCTCACTGACGTCACCTACAAGCCTATTTGGGACCACTGCTTCAAGGTAGCAACCTGCTTGAGTTACTATTTTTCGATAGTAGCTACGCGTGTTGTCGATTGTTTACTTGGTGAGCTAGAAAAAACTTCACTTGCTGATGGAACAACTTTTTAGCGGCTGTGAGCGTTTTGTATATACTGCCCGTATGTAAGGTGAAACCGCCTCACAGGGGAAATTACTGTCTGTTTCCTCGTGTTAACTTGTCAATGTTGGTTACTAACTACATAAATGAATTCATAGCTTTTCATGTTGTCTCTGCAGTGCTGCGTGTCAGTAGTCCGTCAGCTGCAGCTGCGGGACTCCCGCCGCCCATTCTGCCCCCCCAAGCACTGGCTCACCTCCCGCATTTCCCTCCCGGACTTGCCCCACACTGCCTCGTACCGCACCTTGCTGGCCAGAAACACGAGGAGACGAACATTTATGCCCACCCAATGGAGGACCAGGGCGCAGCTGCGTGAGTACTTTAACAACTCTGCGGCTTCCTCGCAAGAGCCCTTGCTTAAACTATAGGTTAGATGAGGCAGATAGTCTCGTTCAACCTAGGTGTCGAGAAGTTAGCATTTAGAACTATCTTTCATGTGACGTTATTGATCGAATCCCTCATGCTACTCTCATTTCTTGCGGTTCTCATGCGAGGGGTTTCCTGCCTCTGTGCATACCTCATATATACATGGAATTCCATTGTTTTCTTTTTGGCGTTGTTAGATTTGAACTGCATCATGCTTATCCCAGTATTTAAATTTATTATGTTCGGTCTAAATCACGAAACTGTAAGTTATACCGTTTTGGAGCACCCCTCCCTAGTCATGTTAATTTCGTGGGTCGTAAGAGTCAAAACATAACTGGAAGGGTGAACACCCTTGTTTCCGTTCCGACTCTCATCTACTTCACATTTCACGATCTCTCCTTTCTACCCCATTCTGAATGTACTTAACTTTTATTTACCTAATTTGCATCTTGTGTTTATTTTAAATTCCTTTTAGCGTATCTCAAACTCCCTCTTTTCAACTCTTCCAGTAGTTGTTGCACGCACACTCACACAGACCTTAACTTTTCTCTTAGCGAGTGGCTAATAATAGTCAAATTGCGTTCTTTTATGCAACGTCCTATTTCTTTTTTTCCATTCTTCCTGTTCTCATGCGTGAGATTCCCTACACTGAGTGTAGATCTCGTGCATAGAATGCCCGTGTTCTGTCTCTTCTTTATATATTCTTTCCTCAGCAAGTGTTCTGGCGCATTGCCCCTGGCACCATAAGGACGACTGCGAATTCTTCGGGCTCTGGAGCAGAACAGGTTTAATGTTGATTCTCCTGGCTGCCCCGCGGGAGTGTTTGGTTCATTTGGCCTTAGCACCTTAGGAGTTGCTGTACCTCGTGTGGCAGCCGTGCATATCTTTGACATTGACTTAACGCAGTAGTTAACTGTAATCAAGTAAAAATCTTATTGCTAACGTGACGCAGCACTGGTTGCTGGTTTGACGTTCGGCGTCGGGAGGACGCTGACTCCAGCGCGCTAGAAAGCCTCGTCACTCTAATCTAATGAACCGTTTTGAAGCCGGCATTGAAAATTTGACATCGCAGTAATAGAGCCTGTGACGATACTACTCTTCATGATACTAGTGGTTAGTGCAGTCGGCGATGCTAACCACTCGGCCGAGTGGTTAGCGTGTCCAACTGCAGTGTCAGCCTCTGGTTCTGCATGTCGCAATTCGAACCTCGGCATGAACACAACGGTCTTGTGGCGGGGAGATAGGGCGCCTCCCCCTCTGTGTCAGCCTAACTTAGCCACCCTCCTAACTAGGGAGAAACGGCTGCATGTCTATACATGATACAAGTCGCGATAGAGTTTCGGCTGTTGCTTCTTGAGTTATGTGTGAAACAGATAATGTGTAAGTGACATAGCTAGTTGTTTGATTTGATATTTGTCTCATTATCATTTGGCAACTGTGTATCGTAAATTTTAAAAATGAAAATTGTCACTCTCCAATTTTGTGTTACTGTCCCCTACAGAGTCGGAGGAAGGACAGCCCTCCACCGGTTTATTATCCATGTTTGAGAAAGTGCGCGCTACCGTACTGCAGGAGCTTCCGTTTGTCTTCTCCTTCACAGACCGCGCTGAGGTAAGTCGCTACACGCGGATCAAGTCGACAGCTTGTCTGCTTACGGTCTCATAGCAAAGAGTGGCAGCCTTCTGAATGCTTGAATGAGCATGTACAAAAAATGCTACAAAATCTGACTCATCATTCCTGATCGTTTCAAGAATCCAGAATTCCGACATAACTTGATAAGTCGCAGTTATGCAGATGATGAATGTTATCGACCCATGACCTTGACTAGCTATTGCTACACTCATTGATACTTTCACACAGCTAGTCTGCAGTTGTCTCGAGCATCTAAAGCACTACACGGAATAAAAGCACATGTGAATTCGATTTTTATGAGTATTTTAAACATGCAACAACCCCTGCTCCTAATTTGATGTTGGGCCCACTAATGATATAGACTCAGCTGCGCTAGTAGCCCTGAACCTTCTAATTCTAATCTTATAATTTCACATCACTCCACCTGTATGAAATGATTACACCACTAAATTTTGTTCTCACGAGTATTCGACATATCCGGCTGCGGCGACTTGAGCATGTGCCCTTACCTGCTCCTAAGGTGTTCCTGAGCCTGGTGCGCGAGGACCGCAACATCGCCCAAGAGCACAGTGCATTCAACGTGGGTCCTTCAATCAGCGTGCGAGTGAGGAGGACGCACATATACGAGGACTCTTTTGAAAAGCTGTCCCAGCACAATGGTGATTGGAATCTCCTTTTCTTATCTAACGCTGTTGGCTTAACTATTTGATGGAATTAAATTATTTACGTCACGATGGTAGGAAGTGGACTTTTTTAGAGTAGAATTGTTACGAGTTTATTTTTTCGTTGTTTAATTATTCACTAGTGGTTATGGAGATACAGACACTAGGCCGAATCTCCCAGAATGGGGGTGTGACCATTCGCACCTCACACTCTTCTCATAGACTCACACAACTTAGCCTTTTTGCGCTAAAGGGTCCGGTCGAAAGACCAAGCAACACACCCTCCGTGTCATGAGTGCGGTTCGAGGTCAGTACCAAGGGCGGGAAAGCACATCACGGCAACGTCAAAATCATCTATTTACAATCATTCTCCACTCACGCCTATTCATGCACGCTCTCTCGCTATATCCACCCTCAAGTCTCCTTCCTAATTCCTGTTTCATACCATCCATCCCACAAACTTCGGTCTCCCTCCAGGCGTACGTCCACTAGCCTCTGCCTTCTAAACCTTTTTCACCTATCTCCTTTCATCCGTCCTCATCATGTGCCCGAACCATTTCAGAACACGCGAATCTACTCAGGCCTCCTACTTCTTCACCATCCCCGTTCTAACTCGCACCATGTCTGTATTGATCCTGTTACTCAGCGTCACGCCAGCCACGCTCCTCAAACACTTCATCTCGAAGACATTCAACCTTCTTCTCTCCCCTGCTCTCAGCCCCATAGGGCATAGTTGGGACAACCACACCCTCACACAGCTCTCTTTGCCTGCATCGCCAACGTCCCACAGCTCATTACACTCTTCAGTGCACCCAACACTTTACACCCTTCCTTCACTCGCGACTTCACTTCAGTTTTCACTAGTTCAGCCTTCTCCACATGAGAGCCCAGATACTTGAAATCACTAAATTTTTTCCAATATCTCTCCATTTAGGAGGACACTAATTCTGCTCGCATCGTCATTCCCCGGGCATCTCGTTACTTTACTTTTACCCACGTTCACTCAAAGCTTCCAACTCTTTCACACTCTGCCACATTCCGATACTATCCTACACAGCTTTACCTCTGAATCCAATACCAGTGCCGTATCATCCGTAAACAGTAACTGGCTCAACTGCCAACTCCGCCCATTTGTTTCGAACAGCTCCAAGACACGATCCAATGCACTCGCGTTCATTTCCCAGACCATTCGATCCAATCCATGTAGAGGTTGAACAGCCAGGGAGTCGTAACGCACCCCTTTCCACTGTCAACCAATCACACAACCTCGCTCCCCACTCTGACAAATGCTCTGCTGTCAACATAGAAACTCCGAACTGCTTTCAACAGAATTCTGCCCACGCCGTACAAACGCAACAATCTTCACAGCGCTACCCTATCTACCCTGTTGTAGGCCTTTTCCAAATCCCTGATGGCCCAGAACACATCCTTTCCCTTTGCAAGGTACTTCTCACAGATTTGCCTTCCTGCAACAATCTGATCGACACACCATCTACCACTCCTACAGCCACACTCTTCCTCTCCAATTGCGCCATCCGTACAGCTTTAATCCTTTTGATTAGCACTCGCCCGTACAACTTACCGACAACACATACAGACACTAGGCCGTATCCCCCAGGAAAATGGGTGGCCGACGGCAAGGCGCACCTCGTGCGCTCACACTCACACAACTTAGCCCTTTTATGCTAAAGGGATCGGCCAGTTATCTCGCAACACACACTCTGGGTCGCGAGTGCGGTCCGAGGATCCGTTGTCAGCAGCAGGGTCGACAGTTTTCGCTGGTTTACCCCCGCCGCGTCATATTGCCCCCCCCCCTTTCACCCCCACCCACACACGACCATCCCGACAACGGGATGCCAAGGGCGGGAAAGCACACCAGAGCAGCGTAAAAATCAACTATTCACAACAATTCTCCACTGACGCCTGTTCATTGCACGCTTTCTCGCCACCTCCACATTCATGTCTCTCCTTCCCAACGCCTGCTTCACACCATCCATCCACCCAAACTTCGCCCTACCTCTAGGCCTGCTACCACTCGCCTCAATATTCATCAGCCTTTTCACCAATCTTCCTTCATCCATCCTCTCCATGTGCCCAAACCATCTCAGAACACGTGAATCCACTCTTTCCTCCAACTTCTTCACCATCCCTGTTCTGATTCGAACCACGTCGTTGGTGATCCGGTCTCTCAGCATTACTCCAGCCATGCTCTTCAAACATTTCATCTCGAAAACATTCAGCCTTCTTCTCTCCTCTGCTCTCACTCCCCAAGTCTCGGCTTCATGAGCACAGTTGAGACAACACCGCCCTCGTACAGCCCTCTTATGCTTCCATCCCCAACGTCCTACAGCTAATTTTTCTCTTCAGAGCACCCAACACTTTACATTTCTCCTTCACTCGCGCCTTCACTTCAGTTTCCACTAGTTCAGTCATCAGTTATAGTTCAGATATGAAGTCAGCAAGACTAGCGGGGGGAGGAGAGGCTCACGCCTCTCCGAACCCTATTGCTAGGGTCGCTGAATGTGCGTGGCTGTGGTACGAATGATGTAAAGAGGAGGGAGATTGGTGTGATGTTTGTGAGGAGGAAGTTTGATGTGCTGGCGCTGAGTGAGACGGAATTGAAAGGTAAGGGAGAAAGTGAGTTTGGTGTGGTATGTGGAAGAAAGTCTGGTGTGGAGGAAGTTTGGGCACGAGAACGTGTGGTTTTGATGTTGTGTTCGGTTGACTAGTAGCGTTACCGAGTGGAAGGAGGTGTCCTCAAGTTTGATGTGAGTGAAAGTTAAGTTAGGCGTAGAAGGATAGGTATTTGTTAGTGCTTACGGACCTGGCAGCGAGAGGAGTGAAGAGGAGAGGGAGCAGTTCTGGATTGACCTGAGTGAGTGTATCTAGAGTTTTGGAGGTCATTTCAATGTAGTTGTACTGGGTGACCTTAATGCGAGAGTTGAAGATGTAGTGGTGGAGAATGTGATGGGAAGGTATTGCGTTCCCGGTAGAAATGACAAAGGAGGAAACCTGATAGGTCTGTGTATGGAGCAGGAGTTAGTGGTCGGGAACAGTTTGTTTAAGAAGAGAGATATCCACAAGTACACATGGGTAAGATTGGCCCATTGCGCAGTGATGGGGGGAGCACTGATGGATTTTGTGCTGATATGGTGAGGAGAGCCAAAAGGGACGCTGATGCCAGGTGGGGCAGACGGTTGTGCCAGAATTTTGAGGAGAACAAAAAGATGTTCTGGAAAGAGGTGAAGAGGGTGAGAAAGGGAGAGACCGGGAAGGAGGAAGTGGTGAAAGATGAAAACGGCCAGTTGTTGTTGGAAAGTGGTAACGTACGGAAGAGGTGGGCCGAGTATTTTGATCAGTTGCT
>SDVV010033923.1:0-11238 GCA_016164225.1 Gammarus roeselii
TTCTGGCTGACTATCCTAGCTGTGAGAGGTGTGATACCCCCGTAACATGTTGCCCACCACAGTCTCCTGCTCTGTTCTGGCTGACTATCCTAGCTGTGAGAGGTGTGATACCCCCGGAACATGTTGCCCACCACAGTCTCCTGCTCTGTTCTGGCTGACTATCCTAGCTGTGAGAGGTGTGATACCCCCGTAATATGCAGCCCACCACAGTCGCTTGCTTTGCTCTGGCTGACTATTCTAGCTGTGAGAGGTGTGGTACCCCCGTAACATGCTGCCCACCACAGTCGCCTGCTCTGCTCTGGCTGACTATCCAAGCTGTGAGAGGTGTGTTACCGCGGTAACATGCAGCCCACTGGGCTCCCGTATCATGCTGCCCACCACAGTCGCCTGCTCTGCTCTGGCTGACTATCCTAGCTGTGAGAGGTGTGATACCCCCGTAACATATAGCCCACTGTGCCCCCGTAACATGCAGCCCACCACAGTCGCCTGTTCTGCTCTGGCTGACCATACTAGCTGTGAGAGGTGTGATACCCCCGTAACATGCAGCCCACTGTGCCCCCGTAACATGCTGCCCACCACAGTCGCCTGCTCTGTTCTGGCTGACTATCCTAGCTGTGAAAGGTGTGATACCCCCGTAACATGCAGCCCACTGTGCCCCCGTAACATGCTGCCCACCACAGTCGCCTGCTCTGTTCAGGCTGACTATCCTAGCTGTGGGAGGTGTGATACCCCCGTAACATGCAGCCCACTGTGCCCCCGTAACATGCTGCTCACCACAGTCCCCGTGCTCTGTTCTGGCTGACTATCCTAGCTGTGATAGGTGTGATACCCCCGTAACATGCAGCCCACTGTGCCCCCGTAACATGCTGCCCACCACAGTCGCCTGCTCTGCTCTGGCTGACTATCCTGGCATGCTGCATGCTGTGAGAGGAGTGATACCCCCGTAACATGCAACCCACTGGGCCCCCGTAACATGCTGCCCACCACAGTCGCCTGCTCTGTTCTGGCTGACTATCCTAGCTGTGATAGGTGTGATACCCCCGTAACATGCAGCCCATTGCGCCCCCGTAACATGCTGCCTACCACAGTCACCTGCTCTGCTCTGGCTGACTATCCAAGCTGTGAGAGGTGTGGTACCCCCGTATTTTGAAGCAGACCACAGTCGCCTGCTCTGCTCTGGCTGACTATCCATGCTGTGAGAGGTGTGGTACCATCGTAACATGCAACCCACTGTGCCCCCGTAACATGCTGCCTACCACAGTCGCCTGCTCTGCTCTGGCTGACTATCCTAGCTGTGAGAGGTGTGATACCCCCGTAACATGCAGCCCGTCACAGTCGCCTGCTCTGCTCTGGCTGACTATCCTAGCTGTGAGAGGTGTGATATGCAGCCCGTCACATGCAGCCCGTCACAGTCGCCTGCTCTGCTCTGGCTGACCATCCAAGCTGTGAGAGGTGTAATACCCCCTTAACATGCAGCCCACTGCACCCCGTAACATGCTGCCTACCACAGTCGCCTGCTTTACTCTGGCTGACTATCCAAGCTGTGAGAGGTGTGGTACCCCCGTATTTTGAAGCAGACCACAGTCGCCTGCTCTGCTCTGGCTGACTTTTCTAGCTGGGAGAGGTGTGGTACCCCCGTAACATGCAGCCCACCACAATCGCCTGCTCTGCTCTGGCTGACTATCCTAGCTGTGAGAGGAGGGATGCCCCAGTAACATGCAGCCCACCTCACTTTATGTACATTGCCTAGGTTACGAATTCTCTTGCATATGAATATTTAACCCTGGAGGTAACAACCGGTGCATGGACCTCGATCATTCTGATCAGTTTGAACGGAGATAACGAAGCGATGGTGCAGAAAACGTTCCGTTTTCTGGTGACAAAATATGTTACGCTCTCCAATGAGTCACGATAGTAGGGTGTTTTGAGCTCTGCATATTATTAGTGGAACTTAACGAGATTCAATTGTCATCGATTTTTTGTTTGTTAGCTTATTCGTGAACTCCTGCTACTTATGTGTTGGGCAGATAGCTCTGATGTCACTGGAATGTTGACACAGCCTATTCTATAGCGGATCCATGCTACACTAGACCATGTAAAACCCGATCTGGGCCAGACAAGTGTTCACAAGTAGAAATCAAACACAACAGGAACTTTGGCCTAAACTAGGTTGACTTTTGATTGTAAAGAAATTTGTTCTTAAGAATAAAAGGCTAGGGTGTAGTCGGAAATGTGGTATAACGATGATCCAGGAAACAACTGAATTCGGCACCTGAACATAAAGCCATCAACCCACGATGTCGATCTGAGATTATCTCTGTGTCATTCCTCGTTAACCCAATGCTGGCCGGTTTTGATACTGAACACCGATTTGCAACGAGTATGTACCAATGATGGGCACTTTTTTTACCGTCCTGTGTCAATGCCTTTTTTAACGACCATGCTGGTAAGCGTGCTGCAGCCGGAAGCTATTTAGCGGCGATTCTGGTAGAATTTGTCGAGCCGTGACTGGAATGTTTCGATTGTATCGCAAATTGCCATAATTCACAAGGCGATTTTGTTTCCAAACAAGCCTCGTCGCTCAATGAATTTGATGGGACGAAATTAGGATCATTCGTTTGATACGTATTTGCAATTAAAAATGAATCTATCGTTAATTTTTAATGGACGCCTTATTTAACCGAGAGGATTACGTTAAATTGAACGTATTCCTTAAATTACGCTCCCCGTAAATAAATGTAAAGGGAAAATTGCTTGCAGACAGTTGCCATGGCAACCTGTGGCAACGGTTGGCAGCTACTCGTTCCAAGGCTGCAGTGACGGCCTTGGGGAGGAGAGATGATTATTCATTTTATAGCTGATTAACACTTTATTTTGGTATTTTATTATTTCTTCGTTCCTGGATTCTATTATTTATCTCTGCCCTTTTTTCATGGTAATAAATTTTGCATTGGTTATCATATATCGAGGTCGGTTGAGACTAGGTGACCCAGGGAATGTGGGTTACTCGTGCTACCCGCTTGACTCGAGTGACCTAGGGTTTCGGGAACCCGGAGGACTTGGAAGACCAGGAGGATTTGAGGGGACTCACTTGGACCCTTCTGGGGCCCTTTGAGACACCCTCGAGACCCTTTGAGACCCTCTTGAGAAACTTTGGAACCATCTTGAGGCCCTTCTAAATCCTGGAACCTCTGTTTCCTCCTCCCTACATATTTACATACACAGAGGAATGTAAATATGTGGAGTGCTTGAGTATAAAAATTAGTTATAGATTAGAGTGTCAAGGCTTTCTAGTGCTCTGGAGTCAATGTCCTTCTGGCACCGAAAAAAAAATAGTTATAACAGTCCACAGGATTGCTGACGTAGATGGGGAGAGCCGTGTCAAGGCTGGTCGAGGTTCGTCGAGATCAGTCGAAACATGTCGAGACAAGTCGAGTTGGGCGCGATGAATCGAGACTGGCGGAAATGAGTCGAAACAAGCCCAGATGAGCTGAGACGAGGGACTTATGGACGAGGGATCTCGGGGGACCCGGGGGACTTGGGTTACTCTCCGGGACCCATCGGACTCTTTTGGGACCCGAGGGACCTCTGCTTCCCCCACCCTATCCCCGAAACAAATTGTGTGATTCCAATAATATGAACAGTTTTTCAGCCCATGATGAACCTGCCCTTTCTTCTTCGCGAGCCCCAATTTGATCATCTTGAACAATGCTAATGTATTTGTGCGAGAGTTCCTGTGGGTGATTGTGTTAATACGTGTTTTTTTCAGTTTGTGTTCGCTCGCGCGTGCACGGACCATTTGTAATTTCTGTGGTTGACGTGGGCCGTGAAACCGTAGACCTTGTACCAATTTTGACGATACTATCTGTGAGCACTGGCGCGCGTACATATTATTCTTGAGGTTCTGAGGGGTTGGAGGCAGGGACTCGTTTTGTCTGAGTCTTTATCTTACCTGAATTTATGAATAGTACCCTAACCGAACTAGACCGCGTAGCTGTAAACATTGTGTTGTGTTGCTGTCGGAGCTTACTTTGTCCGAGTAGCAGCAGTAAACCTTGTACCAGTCTCGACGATGCTACTTGTGCGCACTTGCGTGCATACATAGTACTTTTGAAGTTTTAAATGATTAAAAGCGGAGATCCGTTTTGTCTAAACATTTTTCTGGTGCGTACCAGCGTGCGTCTGACAGGACTGAAATTTTCAAAATGTTATAATTTTGGCAACGTTGTTTTTCTCGCACGCCGAGACATGTGAGCCTACTGGAATCCATGATCGTCGAGCCCCACGGGGGAGCCTGTTATGACTCACGTTTAGGCCCCGGTAAAAATGAGGCCTAAATCAAATCAAATCAAAATGCAGTGACGGCAGACTTCGACACTCTATTGGCATAGGTGGATCACAAAAAACATTGACCAGATAAATATTTACGCGTGGACCCGCCGATAACCAAAACGCACCAGCTAGATACATGGCAGAGTATCTTGTCCGTAACTTACCAGCATCTAGATACCACATTTTCCTCCACTTCCAACCACAATTTTTTTCTAGGCTTGTCGACTGCTTCGCCTTTCCTTTGGGTACCAATTTAGAATAAACGTTCAGCTATTTGTAAAATGAATCATGTTAGAAGGAGCGAATGGTCAAGACCCAATATGAGTAATTTGAAAGTATAAGACTTCTCAGAAACGTTGAAGATTAGACGAAAGATAAATGATAAAAATTGAGTGGTTTATTTTAATAATGCACAAGGGCTTCTGATCGAGGCGCCTGGGCAAACGAGCAAAATTGAAAATGTAGAAGTCCTGGGCCTCTCACCTCCGTTCCTTGCAGGTGATAATGAATGACTGTACATAACGAAATATGTACGGTAATGCAACCTCTTACCGGAGTGCCAGCACCCCCACTCAGCCACCGTCAGGGACATGTCCATGAGGCGCTGAGGCTGTGGTCGCTGGCTGTACTTCATCTCATAGTAGTCTTGTTCCACCTGTTTCATCAGAGTTTTTACAATAGCCCCAACAGATGACGTCGTTGACGCCAATCTGGTGCGGAAACTGCTTATCGTGAACTGCGCAGCGGAATTCTCGTTCATGGAGATGTTGATGTTGGAGCGTTTGATGTTTAGAGCTAAATTGAGCAGCAGAGGTGCCTTGTTCAAATTGCTTCGCATATACAGAAATGTGGTGAGAAGCAGACTAATGATAGTCACCAGCAATAAATGTTTTGTCTGTTCATTCATTTGACATCATAAATTTATTTGAGATTTTTGATTGAATCGATTGATTAGAAAATATAATGGTGGTTTGATAATAATGTTTAATTGAAAATTACATGAAATACCTTATTGTGCTATACCTTTATATCCAACGTGAAAAGAGGAAAAATATCACATTCAGGACCTGAACTTGCACTTACGTCATGTTCTCAATAGAATTAAACAATGTTTGTGTTACTCTAGGACCATGGATAAGAAGCATTCTATAGCACCGGTTCTTCAGATAATTCTACAAATTTTCTTCCAACACACAGATATGATCCTTTGATGAACGCGTCTTGAATGACAAAACATACTAAACAAAGATACTTTTTTCCTACAGACGTTCTTGAATCAGTAGACCCGCTTCATCTTATCTATTCAACTCGCCGGATACTCTTGATGAGCAGCAGCAGCTTCTGGCTCCTATCGTACAGATACAAAATCTCGCGATGAGGTCCTGTCTCATAATGAGGCCAGTCATTCCCACACGAGCACTGAGTGTGATATGGTACATGTTACTCTGCCCTCGATCCGTTTGATCTATCTTATCAATGCTAACTATTTGTGATGCCTTCTCTAATAATTGCTACCATGAATGATTTCTTCTGATGGCCGAAAAATTGAGCTTTGAAAATCTACAAGTTCCTTTTCGTGGGGAGATATCGTAGTTCAGGACATGTTCCAGTCGTCAGGACATGTTCCTGTCCTTTTGGTGGGGAGATATCGTAGTTCAGGACATGTTCCAGTCGTCAGGACATGTTCCTGTCCTTTTGGTGGGGAGATATCGTAGTTCAGGACATGTTCCAGTCGTCAGGACATGTTCCTGTCCTTTTCGTGGGGAGATATCGTAGTTCAGGACATGTTCCAGTCGTCAAATCCGCCTGAGTTTCTAACCATGTCTGTTTTAATAAGTGACCTCGTTTCTCGATAAAGGATCGCTTATTTCAAATGCATTTCTTGCTTTGCGGCACAGCAAGAAAAAGTGTGCTGTGGGTGGTGCCATGATCCCCCACTTACAAATGAACTTGGTGAGTGGCCACATTATATTTTATTTTGGCGCACCTATTTGGAAGGATCGTGACCCAAATTAAAACGACATCGGGGTTCGTCATTGTTCCTGCTGTATTTAAAACTCTTCATGTAATTCATCAATACTCAGGAACCAATCGTATAATAGAAAGCGGAAACAACATCTGCTCAGAGATATGCACCACTTGACTGTTGTGCAGTGGCACAGATGTAAGGAGTTGGTTCATAGTACCTGCCAATGATAACAGTCTCCACTCCACGTTCGTTGCTGTCAGCTGATTCTGAGAAACAGTTATTACAGGACGCATAGGTCAACTGGTGTGCCTGCTCAGAACATTCACGAGTCATGGCTCTTCTGGAGTGCACGAGAGGCTCAGATTCAGTTAAAATATATTCTTTCAAAAAGGATTTGAAAATTGTCCAACACGTTGCTACAAATTATTACTGCAATTATATTTCATGGGATGGTGTGCAATGTTACGAACACTTAAACGCATAGAAATACTCACGCAACAGCCATCATTCAAAGCATATTAGAATGATTTCGATAGGAACAAATACTATCTCAACAAGTTATGTCACAAATTGGCCTGAAACATAAATTCACGTTCATATAAATGGACCACGTCGTTCAAGTTGAGAAAGTGTCTAAGTCGAGGGTTGCTCAGGACGTCGATACACTGGCCCTCCGAGAACCAGGATTGCAGGTCATACTTCCTCTGAGGCAGGGGCGGGTCAGCGTGCAGATCAGCACACAGCTGTGTGGAAGGGGTTGGGCTGACTGAGAAAGCTAAGTGTTGCAGAAAGTATGCTGTTAAACAGTGCAACATTCAGCTCACTGATGTAGAGAGAAAGTTGAGCCAACTGAGCAAGCTAAGTAGCAGTAACGGCAAACAGTGCCATAATCAGCGCACAGCTGCGGAGTGAGGGTTGGGCTGACTGCGAGTGCTGAGTGATGCCTAAACTAAGCAGGTAAACAGTGAAAGTTACGTCCGCAGGAATCAAATGAGGCCTGATCTGACCGAGGAAGCTGAGTGTAGCCTAAAGTAAGCGGAGTGTAGCCTGAAGTAAGCTGAGTGTAGCCTAAAGTAAGCTGAGTGTAGCCTAAAGTACGCTGAGTGTAGCCAAAAGTAAGCTGAGTGTAGCCTAAAGTAAGCTGAGTGTAGCCTAATGGAAGCTGAGTGTAGCCTAAAAAAAGCTGAGTGTAGCCTAAAGTAAGCTGAGTGTTGCCTAAAGTAAGCTGAGTGTAGCCTAAAGGAAGCTGAGTCTAGCCTAAAGAAAGCTGAGTGTGGCCTAAAGTAAGTTGAGTGTAGCCTAAAGTAAGCTGAGTGTAGCCTAAAGTAAGTTGAGTGTAGCCTAAAGTAAGCTGAGTGTAGCCTAAAGGAAGCTGAGTGTAGCCTAAAGAAAGCTGAGTGTAGCCTAAAGTAAGCTGAGTGTTGCCTGAAGTAAGCTGAGTGTAGCCTAAAGGAAGCTGAGTCTACCCTAAAGAAAGCTGAGTGTGGCCTAAAGTAAGTTGAGTGTAGCCTAAAGTAAGCTGAGTGTAGCCTAAAGTAAGTTGAGTGTAGCCTAAAGTAAGCTGAGTGTAGCCTAAAGGAAGCTGAGTGTAGCCTAAAGAAAGCTGAGTGTAGCCTAAAGTAAGCTGAGTGTTGCCTGAAGTAAGCTGAGTGTAGCCTAAAGGAAGCTGAGTCTACCCTAAAGAAAGCTGAGTGTGGCCTAAAGTAAGTTGAGTGTAGCCTAAAGTAAGCTGAGTGTAGCCTAAAGTAAGTTGAGTGTAGCCTAAAGTAAGCTGAGTGTAGCCTAAAGGAAGCTGAGTGTAGCCTAAAGAAAGCTGAGTGTAGCCTAAAGTAAGCTGAGTGTTGCCTGCAGTAAGCTGAGTGTAGCCTAAAGGAAGCTGAGTCTAGCCTAAAGAAAGCTGAGTGTGGCCTAAAGTAAGTCGATAAGAAGCGCAACATTCGGCGCACAGAGCTAAGCAGCCCTAAAAAGCTGAGTGTGGCCTCGAGTACGTATTCGCGTTGATAATGGCAGCGGTAATGGGCGGCGATGAACACAGTAGTGAAAACGTTAGACTGGGTGCGTGAGGCAGACTGCATGAGAAGCAGGTGAACAGTGCCATGGTCAGCGCACAGCTGTGGAGAGAGGGCTGAGCAGCCAAGGAAATCTTTGTTGCCTCAAGTGACAGCGAAAGGCGAGGCGGCGAAAAAGTATTACTGGGTGGGTTGAGCCAACTGTTTGCGCTGAGTATGATCTTAAATGTTCAGCGCATAGCTGTAGAGAGCGAGTTAAGCTGACTGTGAACGCAGATAAATATATTAATCTATAAAAATACTTCCGTACATGACACATGCTCGGAGGAATCATCACATGAAACAGTCTAGCTCCTTCGCAAACTTTTCATCTGCCAATTATTGTTGTCCAGGGCAAGTTATTTTTCCGGGTCTCAAGTACAAGGTTTCACTCAACATGACGAAACTATTGTTAAGGAAACGAGCCTAGTTGTATTCACTATCAGATGATTGATTATAGAGAATAATTTATAACGGTGCTCGATTTACACGTGAGACTGAACATCGTATGAAACATATTACTAAATAAAGGAGAAAATTATAGGAGAAGACTCGGTTTTCATCATCAGTAAAGAATTTTTTTAAAAGTGCGAGTCGCGTGAAAAGATTATTTGTTCTATTCAGATACATGCAACCACATCTTAAGGTTTATGACGACGATTTCTTCAACTTCAAGAGGTGCCATCTCGGAAAACGTTAGTCCAATTGTTCTCAAATTTTTACTGTATCCATACGTTGCATATGTCTACATTGGAACAAAAGTTTCTGTGTCATGACACCCGCCCTCTATAATATGTGTACCTTGCAGAATGGGTGATCAGGATCTTTGACAGCGAGGACCTCCAAGTCTCTCTTCCACCTGCAACAAGGAAAAGTTTAATTAATGGGAAAAAACTATATTGTGAGTGGAGCCTGGTTCTTTTTCTATTTGTTTTCATTCAGATTAGAAAACTAAAGATGGGGATCATTGGATTGATTTTAATAATGATTTATCTTACAGATTTTGGCTGATGTCAACAGTTCGAGTTTTACTTGGTTCGTTCGTATACAAACACAGAACCTAAATAACGACAACCGACTCAACAGAAACAAAACTTAAATAACGACAGCAAACATTAAAATATTGTGTTTCTCTAATATCCATAACATGTTTGAGAGGGAATCTTGATTCCCTCATGCAGATAGGAAATGGATGCTGTCTCTGTACAGCCCGTTGTAATGCTCAAGGCTATGTTCTGTATTCTTTGTAGGGAATTATTGTGTATGGGTGTTAGGATCACGCGGTGTTAAGTAGGAGATTAAAGGCCTGATTGATTAGGTTTGAACGTGATCCCCGCGTCATAAGTTACTCCGAGGATAGTTTAGTGGGACTCTAAGATATGGGAGTGTTGTTCAGCTTGACATGGGGGTGGGTGCGGTGTTCAATGTTATCTGGTGTTAATAATGTGCAAGATGACTTGCTTGAGGACACATTCATCCTGCTATTCGGCAGCCAGACTTCGAGTGATTTCTGGTACTGCTTGAGGTGTGCAGTTGCGATCTCGTGTTTGTGGTGTTGTGTGAATATTGAACGTTCATCTGAGTATGAGCTGCCGTAGGCGATAGGTTATGTTTGTCTGGGCAGATTGTGAGTGCTAGCAATAAAAAGGGAGTGGGAAAGGATGAAGCACTATGGGACACCGTTGGGGAACGGACGAGTTCGAGATTGCTTGTAATCGTAGATTCTGTGGGCATGTCTGCCAGAGAAAAATGTTAGCCAGCCACTTCTTGTAGTTTGGATGGATGTGTGTGTGTTGAGTATTTTGTTATATTGTAACAGTACATCAAGAAATTTGGTTCCTATATAAATTCAACCTTTGAAATCTTAATGCTAAGTGATATATTTTTTTTCTCACAAATTTGGAAGTTACTTAGAGTGTCGCGTTTAGTCAAGTACTTATGGGTAAGTAGTGCCCCCACTCCCCCCACTCAAAAAAAGAGCTGCCTTTCGAAAAAGTACTGACCGCCTACAGGATTTAAACATCTATTCCTCGAAGTTGCAAATATTTCAGTGAGGGGAACTAACCAATCTCGTTCAAATGAGGACTGGTCGAAACCTGATATTTCAATTCTTATACTCATACTCATACTCATACTCATACTCATACTCATACTCATTCTCATACTCAGCCTTCAAGGAACCACTTGCGTACAGAAGACTTAATCTTCTGAGCACATGAGGGAGGACCATTACCCGGGAAACTAGGTGTGGTGCTCTCTTGAAATGTGCACATACTTATCAAAATTTAAATACCCATTGCTCATTCGAATTAGACTCAATACCTAGTTGGAGTCCTTCTGACCCAACCTCTGGGGCAAGCCGACAGGCATGCGCTCGAGGAAAAGTATGAGTCAGCTGAGCATATGGGCGTGGCCGTCTCTGCTCGACGTCTGAGATTCGACCGCCTGGAACCTAAATTCTTCACTTCGCTTCTTGTTCGCCCCGTTCCTAAAATTGTCGATCTGACACTCGACCTTTTTTTCTCCGGGGCTGAAATGACCCGGGTAGTAGCAGGGTGGTTGTAGCGGGTAGAGGTAATGGTAGTGGTGGTCCTTCTCTTTCTGTCCTTACAACCTTCCTTTTTCTGTATGTGTGCGTGAATTTCTAAAGCCTCGTTGACTATCCCCCACTCTTCTTTCAAGGAAACACTCGACATGAGCACTCGTGCTTGTTTGTTTTCCTTACTCTAATCTAATCTAATCTAATCATACTAATACTCATACTCCTACTCATACTCATACTCATACTCATACTCATACTCATACTCATACTCATACTCATACTCATACTCATACTCATACTCATACTCATACTCATACTCATACTCATACTCATACTCATACTCATAC
>SDVV010033924.1:0-11238 GCA_016164225.1 Gammarus roeselii
ATACACCGAGAGACAGCTAGGATGGAGACCTGGGTGTTAAGAAACTGTTGTGACACTGCGATACACCGAGAGACAGCTAGGATGGAGACCTGGGTGTTAAGAAACTGTTGTGACACTGCGATACACCGAGAGACAGCTAGATATAGACCTGGGTGTTAAGAAACTGTTGTGACACTGCGATACACCGAGAGACAGCTAGGTGGATAACTGGGTGTTAACAAACTGTTGTGACACTGCGATACACCGAGAGACAGCTAGGATGGAGACCTGGGTGTTTAAACTCTGTTGTGACACTGCGATACACCAAGAGACAGCTAGGATGGAGACCTGTGTGTTTAAACTCTGTTGTGACACTGCGAGACACAGAGAGACAGCTAGGATGGAGACCTGGGTGTTTAAAATCTGTTGTTGTGACTATGCGATACACCGAGAGACAGCTAGGATGGAGACCTGGGTGTTAAGAAACTGTTGTGACACTGCGATACACCGAGAGACAGCTAGGATGGAGACCTGGGTGTTTAAAATCTGTTGTTGTGACTATGCGATACACCGAGAGACAGCTAGGTGGAGAGCTGGGTGTTAAGAAACCTTTTGTGACACTGCGATACACCGAGAGACAGCTAGGTGGAGAGCTGGCTGTCAAGAAACTGTTGGTCTCCGCTGTTCTCAAAGTTGTTTAGAACAAGCAGTGCCGACATCTCTGCACTCCTAACTATGAGAGTATTTCAAGCAGTTACCTTAGCTAGAGCTACAGCGTTTCTTTATAGCTGTGGGTGTATTTTGTCTCTGCGTGTATAGGTTTGGCCTAGATTTTAATACTGTGTTGAGGTACTCTAATCGGGTCCTGGTGCTCATATCTTTACGATGAGGTACCCCACGATGAGGTACTGCCTGTCATTTTACACTCGTGGACGTCATCTCTTTCAACGTGTGAAGATTTCATCACTCTCCACTGTGGGAGGTGACATCACGCGAGGATGAGTCCTCACGCTTCACTCAGGGAAGAGTCCTCTTTCGCACTCGTAGAGTGATGCAACATTCCACTCGTGGATGTTGCAACATTCCACTCGTGGGTGTTGCAACATTCCACTCGTGAATGATGCATCATTCCACTCGTGCTGTTGCATCATTCCACTCGTGGATGTTGCATCATTCCACTCGTGGATGTTGCAACATTTCACTCGTGGTTGTTGCAACATTCCACTCGTGGATGTTGCATCATTCCACTCTTAGATGTCTCATAATTTACTTGTGGATGTGATATCTCCACTCAAAGGCGTCATCATTCTCTATTGGTGGGAGTATTATCACTGTTTACGAATAGAAAGTAAAAAATCAACCGCCTAAAACGGGAAGTACCGACAATTCCGACGCCGGCACTCACTTGACTTCTTTTGACGGGAAAACGGTCCTTTCCGTCAAAAATATTCTGTGCAGTTTCATTGAAAAACGTCCCATACGTAAAATAACGCCGGCGATGTAATTTAATTCAACTTGTTTCTGTTGTTGACACTTCGATTTCACGAAGAAGCATTTTCTCGAATCCTCCGCCCACACAACTGACGGAGGCATTCCTAATTTCTTCATTGAGACCCTGATGACTTGAGAGTGATTGGGTACAGTAAGAATCTCGTCCACACCACCGCCGTTCAATAGATAGGTGGTAAATTCGGTCTAAACAGTCGTTTAATATGTATAGAAATAGACATACAGTCGTTTCCCCCTAGTTAGGGGGGTGGCTAAGTTAGGCAGACACAGAGGGGGGAGGAGCCCAATCTCCCCGCCACATGACCGCCGTGTTCCTGCCGAGGCTCGAACTCGCGACATGCAGCATCAGAGGCTGACACTGCAGTCGGATACGCTAACCACTCGGTCACGGTGGTGGTAATTCGGTCTAAACAGCCGTTTAATAGATAGGTGGTGAATTTTGTCCACAGCTGTTTAATTGATAAGTGGTAAATTCTGTTCAAACCGCCTTTTAATAGATATTGGTGGTAAATTCTGTCCAAACAGCCTTTTAATAGTATTGGTGGTAGATTGTCTAAACAGCCGTTTAAAAGACATTGGTGATAAAAACACTTCGTTCTCATTGACAATTTGTTCGTGGCGCTAAACTGAACAAGTTATTTATATCGAGTCCATGCCCATTTGTTACTTTTTATTATATTCTGCCACGTTGGAAACCTCTAAATGCAGCTTACTGTACCTTCAGGGTCTGAAATAGTTTTATATTCAAAAGTATTTAAATACTCATTTGCTCTACAGTTACGACGGAGCGTAATAAAACGTCCACTTCGGTTTCGTTACAGAGCGCTATTTCGACGGACAATACAGGAGATGCATGTAACAGAGAGCGCCAGCGAACGGAATATAACGTTAATCGCCTTTGCAAAAAAAAAATCCGCAGGCTAGAAAAACGTCAGAAAATTTGGGCAAATCACCTAATTTGCCATGATACTTTAACAAAAAGAATTATATACAGTGTAGACACTGCTCACATCTCATCTTCAAGCCTTGAGCATGCCGCATGCCGTAATGCCTCCAGTGTTTCACGCCTGTATTATTGAAGCTACTGCAATGATAAAAACTCGATCCCTGTTGTCAATTTATTCTTAATTTCTTAGTGAAGATATGTCATGGGAGTGCGCTATTTGTTCGAGTTCTATTGAATCAATCATTGATCGTTTCATGAAACATTTATTTTTTATAAAATTTGTATTCAAAATATCAGTTACCTGATTGAATTTTCCCGAGTTAACAACACTAAAAAATTACGGTGTGCTTCATTTTCGGCGAATAGTTGCGGTTCGCGGCTGCGAATGTATTCGTTCAACTGACGCTCGCTGTTCACGGCTGCGAATGTATTCGTTCAACCGACACTCGCTGTTCGCGGCTGCGAATGTATTCGTTCAACCGACACACGCTGTTTGCGGCTGCGAATGTATTCGTTCAACCGACACTTGCTGTTCACGGCTGCGAATGTATTCGTTCAACCGGCACTCGCTGTTCGCGGCTGCGAATGTATTCGTTCAACCGACACTCGCTGTTCGCGGCTGCGAATGTATTCGTTCAACCGACACTCGCTGTTCGCGGCTGCGAATGTATTCGTTCAACCGACACTCGCTGTTCGCGGCTGCGAATGTATTCGTTCAACCGACACTCGCTGTTCGCGGCTGCGAATGTATTCGTTCTACCGTAGCTCGCGGGCGTCACCCATAGAAGACTTTTCATATTTTCATTTCCTTTCATTCAATGGGAAAGGACTCGAGTAAGCCAATGCTATTGTGAGATCATGGCATGTGTAATGAAGGGATGAATTTTATTCATTCGACTAAAGTTGTAAATGCCGTTAGCGTCAGAGTAATATACAAAAAGATGCCAAAAAAAGATAAAAAGTTATCCTCAACAACATGAACAGTTGTTACGATACTTCGGCTAAACAAATATTCAAAGTGAAATGAATTCAACGATTCTTGTATGTTAAAATATAAAAGTGGCAATATCATTCGAGGATATGCAAACGTATAATCCTTGACGACTTTACTTTCACTGTTCTACTCCCACGGTAACGACTCAGCATGAATGTCAATGACGACTTCCTTTTCTTATGAGAGGTACGCCTCTAATGTGAATTAAATCTGTTCAATAACCAAGGATAACCGTTGCCTTCAAGGGTAAATGTAAAGGCAAATAACATGTTCATTCCCCACGTCCAACTGTGCAATGTGTCGTATAATAAACAAGTTCCATCTCTCGTCTTGATTATAATACATTATTGATTGTTCTAATGGTTCTTATCACACTGCCAACCATTAAAGTGTATATGTACTATCAATAAACACAGAAGCACGTACCTGCAGTAATCAACATGCATTCGTTCAGATATGATCCGGTGAAGCGTCAGCCCAGCATGGGTGAGATTTCACCTTTGAGGTTTGCTGCTCGTGGGACGTTTTTGTTTCCTAAATGAAATATTTGCGTCCGCGTCAAATTTACGGTGCCCTGATATTAGAACGACGACGATCGTTACTGAAGTTTCTACGGTTACGCCTAAGTTACGACTACCGGCCGGCCGTTGTACTATTGAAAATCGTTTTTTTTGTAAGGCAGCTGCTCAAAAAAAAAAGTTCTCTGCATTTCTTCTTGCCAGTCAGGAATTCTGTCGCTTCTCGATTGATTTCTAACGCAGTTCCCGACAGAATTGGCCAATCATATTTTTTTTTTGGGCGAGCACACTACTTAATGCCTTACACGAGACGGCCATACTTCAGTGCCTGCACGAGACTGCCTTTCTTCAGTGCCTTTCAAGATACAGATACAGACACTAGGCCGCATCCCCCAGAAAGAAGGGGTGGCCGACGGCAAAGCGCACCTCACACGCTCACCCTCGCACAACTTAGCCCTTTTGTGCTGAAGGGTTCGGCCGGTACCCCCTCAACATACAATCTGGGTCACGAGTGCATTCCTAGGATCCGTCGTCAGCAGCAGGGCCCGACAGTTTTCACTGGTTTATCCCCGCCGAGTCATAATGGCCGGGCCCCCTCCACCCACGACCATCCCGACAACGGGATGCCAAGGGCGGGAAAGCACATCATTGCACGCCGCTCTCTCGCCACATCCACGTTCATGTCTCTCCATCCTAACGCCTGCTTCACACCATCCATCCACCCAAACTTCGGTCTACCTCTATGCCTGCGACCACTCGCCTCCGCATTCATCACCCTTTCCACCAATCTCCCTTCATCCATCCTCTCCATGTGCCTTACCATCTCAGAACACGTGAATTCACTCTGTCCTCCAATTTCTGCCTTATTTCAGTGCGTTACACGAGACGGCCATACTTCAGTGCCTTACACGAGACTGACTTTCTTCAGTGGCTTACACGAGACGGCCATACTTCAGTGCCTTACACGAGACGGCCATACTTCAGTGCCTTACACGAGACGGCCATACTTCAGTGCCTTACACGAGACTGCCTTTCTTCGGTGCCTTACACGAGACTGCCTTTCTTCAGTGCCTTACACGAGACTGCCTTTCTTCAGTGCCTTACACGAGACTGCCTTTCTTCAGTGCCTTACACGAGACTAGCTTACTTCAGTGCCTTACTGCAGTGCCTTGTACGAGACTGCCTTACTGCAGTGCCTTACACGGGAATGCCTTACTTCAGTGCCTTGTATGAGACTGCCTTACTTCAGTGTCGTACTTGAGACTGTCTTTCTTAAGTATCTTACTCGAGACTTCTTACTTCAGTATCTTTGTTATAACAGTCGTAATTTCGCTTCATTTCTTCCCTAGATTATGCTGTCCTTCCATTTCTTCGCCTGCCTTCGTGGAGGGGACAACTCACAGCTTGATTAATGGCTGCACCTGCCATTGTCAGTCTGGGGCCGTGCCTCAGACCAGCAGTTGCCACGGACCGCTAGGAGTAAATTTGTGTTTCCTGATTCATACTTTAGCGTAATTTGAAGGATAAGGGAATATATTTCTCGCGTTAACACACTTCAGGCCATTAAAACCAAATACGGGCTATCTTGTGATACTTCCCTTATTATGAAAATGAACACTAGTGCGTAGATATTTAACCACGAATCCACGATGGCACCCACGATGGCACTCATCTATCGAACATTTACCCGTTCCACAACCGTACCGTAAATTTATTTTGTGTTAGAAGATAGTGATTAGGTCCGGTGTATTGATCACCCCGTTCATTCGAATTTATAGGCTTGTACAAAACTTATTGGGGCTGTAGGTATCATTTGAGTTGCGGTTCAGAAGCACAAATTCTGCACCGATGCTCGCATTCTGGGCTGGCCTAGCCTGGCTTGCGCCAAGGGTACGTTAACAGGCGCCCACCGAGTATTTAAACGAGGGTAAAATGGCCTCCAGCCCTGTTAGCAGAGGGCACTCTCGCTTGGCAGCGGCCGCAGATCATCGGTCGTCGGCCTCCCAACCCACTCAGACACCACACTCCCCTCGCTACACACCCCGTGCTCGTCCTACACTTAACACTTTGGGTTACCTTGTGTCCGTTATTACAATTGTATATTCAGTACTCTATTGAATAACCTGTTGACTTGTTACAATTTCTTTACAAAAAAGACAAATTAAGAAACCACATGTTCTTTATTCAACCCTGATTTACCTAATTATTCGCAACCCTGAACTGAAAATCGTAACATCTTACTCGAGACTTCATACTTCAGTGCCTTACGCAAGACTGCCATGCTTCAGTGCCTTACGCTAGTCTGCCTTTCTTCAGTGCCATAGATGTGTCAGCCATAACTTAGTGCCTTACACGAGATTGCTATGTTTCAGTGCCTTACACGAGACTGCCATGCATCAGTGCCTTACGCGAGTCTGCCATGATTCAGTGCCATAGACGAGTCAGCCATACCTCAGTGCCTTATACCAGACAACCATACCTTACGGAATCGATAACATCTGCCATCATTGCTACACCGCCGACGATCATCTGTCTTTGCAGCAACACAACACCTGTCTACAGCACTTGTCTGCTGCATCATCCACAGGCAGCTGCTCAATGAAGTGATAAATGGTTCTTTGAAGCTGCAATTGCTGGGCCATTTAATACTGTAAGCAAATGTAAACAAGCATTGTTGCCGTCTTGACAGGAGAGAAAAGTGCATTTATCAGTGACGGTTCAATGTTCGGTTATGCAGAGGTACGCCTCGTTGGTAATAATAGCCTATTGCCAGGACTTCATTTGTTTCAATAGCAGTGGTTGGAGAGCTGTGTTGAATAGCTGTCTTGTGGTTTGGTTTGGTTAGGTTAGGTTGTCTCGAGTAGTTCACTTTTTGTATGTGATCCAAACGCATTAGCTCAATATTTTCACATTAACAGTATTGTTCGACTGCTCAAGTGTGTCACAGCGACTTATGTATGCTTGTAATTAGTTTTTCATCTTCCTGGCGTTTATTTGCTGTAATGTTTCAATTTCAAGCATGGGTAATAAGTGTGTATTGCTGCTGTGGTATTGCACATTATGTTTATTTTAGTTATCAAATCTGCAAAGACTCATGGTCCTGCAACAGCAGTCTACCGTGTGTCAATTGACGAGTGTCATCGAGGTAATAATTGCCACCAACACCTGTTGTGATGTGTTGCAGCGAGGGGCAATTACGGAGGCAAGGATGGCTTACTCCAGCTCAATGAATAGAAGCTTGTTGAAGGGGTGCCCGACTGGTTGGCATTGGAGGGCTTGTTGAGGAGAGTGATACCCACTCATCATAACCACAGGTAATACCTAAGGGTGATTCCACCGGCGATACCCACTGGTGATACCTATCATTGATACCTATTGGTGATACCCACTCCTGATACCCACCCGTGGGTGATACCCATTAGTGATACTCACTGGTAATACCCACCGGTGATTCCCACCAGGGGGACTCACAGGCATACCCTCTGGTGATACCCATGTGTGATTCCCACCGAGGACACCCACGTGGGATTCCCACCGAAAATACCCACGGGTGATTCGTACGGATGGTACCTACGTATGATACCTACAGATGAACCCTCGGATGAGACCCACGGGTTATAACCTGGCAGCTTTATAATTGACTAAGGTTATACCAAAACTGTGACAAATCAAACTAATAAACTATTAGAATTAGCAGCTAAATATTTTCTTACAAAATTTATTGACAAACCGACACGAAATGAAAATATATTGGATCTAGTGTTTGTGAATTCCTTAGAGAATCTTGAAAATATAGAAATAAATAAAACGGAGCTTTCATACCATAATATTGTTGAAATCTGCCTAGATGCAGACAAATTGAGAAGGAACATTGAAAGTATAACTTGTTCCAGGAGCAAGACTTTCTGGCAGTTATATTTCTTCAGTGCAGAAATAAATTATGTAAATATACACAAATCACTGTCAAATATTGATTTGAGAAAAAAATCATTATTCACGCAAACAATGTGGAGGAAGTAAAAAATAACTTTGATGACATACTGTTGCAGGTGGGTTTACAACATGTGCCAAACAGGAGAGAAATATCCAAAAGAAGCAAGTATTATTCAGAGAGAAAAACGCTCATGAAAAAGCCAGCAATGAAACAGAAAGCGCTCAGCAAGGGAGGAAACCCTTGTGGATGCAGAAAAGAAGAACCAGCTATTGTTTCAATGGAACAACGAATAAAAAATTCACATGATCAAGAGAGACGAAAAAATGAAAAGAAAATAATTTTAAAAATTACATAAATTTTCGATTTTTTTTCTTTGCTTACGCAGCCAAATTTTCGACCTCCAAAACTAAAATTGTCCCTTAAGATGATGAATCTGGTAGGCTAATCTGGTGAATGAAAATAAGCCAATGAGTGAATTGTTGAGTGAAAATTTCCTACAAGTATTTTGGGGCAGTACCCTGAGATCACCTCGGGAATATCATTAACTGATCTTAACATTGACATCTCTGAAACAAAAGCTATAGATGATATAGGTTGCAATAGCGCATCCGGGCCAGACGACATCCCAGCTATACTATTGAAGCAATGCAAGCAGGTGCTGTCAAGACCACTACAAATAGTTTGGCAGAAATCCATGGAAACCTCTGACATTCCACAAACCATGAAACATGCTCTAATCTTCCCTCTTGCAAAAGAAGTTTGCCTCACAAGGCCTTCAAATTACAGGCCAATTTCTCTGACATCACATGTAGTCAAAATATTTGAAAGAGTGATGAAATACGGATAGTAAATTTATTTGAAAAATTAAATAAAAGGTTCAACTCTAAGCAGCATGCTTTCAGAAGTAAAAGGAGCACATTGACCCAACTACTGGAACACTATGATGAAATAATCGATGCCTTATTTGATGGACCAAACGTGGATGTGATTTATCTCGATTTTGCCAAGGCCTTTGACATAGTAGATCACAGCATACTGTTATCTAAATTGCATAACTCTGGAATTCAAGGAAATGTTATTGAATGGATAAAAACTTTTCTCAAAGGTAGAACTCAATGTGCGGTAGTAAATGGCGAAACCTCTGCACCAGTGGAAGAGCTTAGTGGGGTCCAACAAGGCACTGTCTTGGTCCTCTGCTTTTCTTAGTAATGGCAAACGACCTGAGCAAAAACTGTCCAGACTTGTTTGTCCTGCTGTTCAGATGATACCAGAGCCCTAGGCATAGCGAAGGATGCAAGAAATGTAGAAAATGTTGAAGGTGATTTGAAAGAAATCTTCAAGTGGGCTGGCAAAAACAACATACAATTGAATGAATCCAAATTTGAATTACTAAGATATGGAAAAAAAATTCTGACCTAAAAACAGGGTCTTTATATCATCTCGGCAAAAATGCTGCCGTTGAAGATAGAGAAAGCTTGCTTGACTTAGGCGTTATAATGCAAAATAACGTTTTATTCAATGAACAAATTCCAAAGGGCAAGGCTAGTGGCAGAAGACTGCGTTCCTGGGCCATGAGAACCTTTTTGTCCCGAGATAAAAAGACAATGCTGGCTAATCCGACTAATCCGACCAGTTATGGACTTGAATAAGAACAGTGATGTGATATTACTAGCTATGGACTATTGCTCACCTCGCTGGATCCCACATTAATGGATAGATCTGGAAAGACTTGAAGCAGTTCAATGAAGCTTCACCGCAAAAATTACAGTAATAAAGTGAATGGATTATTTCGACAGATTGAATACCTTGGAGCCTATAGTTACTCAATCCAAAGACGTAGACGTTTTGAAAGATTCATGATCATAAATGTTTGGAAGATTCTGGAGGGCTACACGGTTAATGTAAACGGAAAAATGGCAACAAAAGTGACGATGAGAAATCAGGCAAGGATTGGCAGGATGTGCTATTTTAAAGTGCCGGAGCCGACAGACGGTGAAAAAATACAAACCCTAGCATTAAACAGTTTCACTTGCCGGCACCTCAGCTAGTCAGTCGAATGCCGCTGGAAATGCGTGAAATAAAGCTTGTGCCGCAGTTGCCAGACACAGAGAGCATCTCGAGGTTCAGTAACCAATTGGACAAGTACGTCGACTGTGTTACTGATAAACCTCTAATGAATGGTTACCCGCACTGTTGAGACAACTCTCTACTCCTAGGCATCGCTGAGCCAGGATCTGACTGGCGAATGTGGCAGCAACATGCAAATTCTGATGCCACAGCACGAGAGGAGAACGTGTCCACGCTGCAACCCGCAGTTTAAAGCGAAGACCCTCCATGTATCCAAGTATGTAAGTATGGGTTATACATACGGGTGATACCCACGGGTGATACCCACGGATGATTCCCACCAGTGATACCAACTGTGGATAACCAAGATTGATACCCACTGGCGATTCACATCGGTGATACCCGGAGTGATACCTACCGATGATACCCTCCGATGATGTCCTCCGGTGATACCCTCCGGTGAAATCCTCCGGTGAAATCCTCCGGTGATACCCTCCGATGATACCCTCCGGTGATACCCTCCGGTGATACCCTCGGGTGATACCCTCCGGTGATACCTCCGATGATACCTCCGATGATGCCCACCGATGATACCCTCTGGTGATACACTTTGATGATACTATTCGGTGATACTCTTCGGTGATACTCTTCGGTGATACTCTCCAGTGATGCCCCTCGATGATACCCCTCAATGATACCCTCCGATGACACCCTCCGGTGATGCGCTCCGGTTGGTTTTGAACCCCAGGAGAAACGGGAGGTGAGGGTGGACGTGTCTTCATGGTAATTGAATAGTAGAAGGGGGGATTGAGATTGAGTATGCCCTAAGCGTTATGTTCTGTGATCAATTGGATTGGTAGGGTATTTTACTTTTCAACGTCAGTCGATTGATATGAATTTGTGTGTTTATACCTCTGTAATGATGAAAATAATCACTATGTATGCGTTGTATTGTAATAATTTATAAAAAGTAGTGACCACAGCTAAATACTGTGACTGAAGTGTGCCTTTAGACGTGCACGCGGTGAAGTAGCCTCGGTGAGGTGTGTCTGTGTATTATTAGTTCACCCCCGAGGATCCAGTGGGGGTGAATTTATAGGCCGATATTTTCAATTTGCGCTCTGATTTTTTTGCGGACCTGAGGATAATGAACGAATACATTTGACGTCCTAACCTGTTTTTATGCAGTTTTTATTCAGTACGCTCTGCTTATTAAATATACCATAGGTGAGTCGGTATAAATTGTGGAAATAGTTTCACATCCTACAGTCGAGCATATATAATGTATATA
>SDVV010033925.1:0-11238 GCA_016164225.1 Gammarus roeselii
CATGTGTTACTTGGCGACGATTAATTGAAGAAGGTTTGTTTGGATATTGCTGTCCTATAACCTGAAGATATGGTGACCGTAGCAAGGCCGTCTAGAGAACGTGTTGCCTGCAGTGACTGAGTTGAACGCGTCCCTTTAAATTCCCTTCTGTTGCCGGTACTCGCAACACAAAATTTGAAACACCACTCGTTTTGGTCAAGTTCACATATATTCTGTTCAAAACACAGTTAGAGGTGCCTAAATGATACTTCACGGTGTATCATTGTGAAGTGCAGGTTTTCACAGTCCTATTGGTTACACTTTAACCGGTCCCACAACACTTTGTACACCCTAAAGTGTAATAAAACTAGGAGCAAGCTCCAACACACCCTCTTTCGACGACGCCTGGCTCTTTTTTAATATCGAAAGTAGACAGTGAAAAAACAAACACCCATGAAACACCTGGTCGAATGACACCCGAAGGCATCTTTCCCGTACAAAGAAGCAGCACAAATGTGTCAATCTAAGGGAACATCTCAGGAGAACAGATATTGAGCGAGATGCGGAAACTGACCGGAGATGCCAACTACACATTGGAGAAGCTCAATCGTCTGAGAAAGTTTACTGCCTTTACAGTCATTGGATGCTAACTGGAAGATAAGCGCCTCAAACCCCGAACATGTGGCCTGCAGGTGCTCACGTCCGAAAATTTTACATGAGCAAGAAAAACTTGTAGCTCTTGAAATGAAATCAAAGAAATGTTTTCTTCACATCAAATGCAAACTTATCGAGCAAATATTTGGTCAGTCACTGAAATCTGTAATGTGTTTGATAAGGCCGAAAGCGTTGTGTAACAGCTGTGTACAAATAACGACAAATATGCGCTACAGGAGATGTAGCTGTTCACTCATGAACTCTCGATTAGAATATCTAGAGATGGCTACCTCCATTCTCTCTCCATATATTCATTCGATTCAGAAGAGAGGATACTAAGAGGATACCCGTTTGGTGAACCAAGCTTCCTGTGGTCTGATAGAGTTAGCCCATTTGTAAAAATTCAGCAGTACAATGATGATAGATTCTCGGGATGCCTATGAATGTAGAGAGGATATTCATTATATTTAAAAATGTGTATTATTAGTCCAATGCAGCTCAACATATTGTGGAAGTAGTAACTGTGTATAATGGACAGTAAGAGGCAATCCATGGAGAATCAAGTCATGATCATGTTTGAGTTATGGGGATTTTAATTGCCACCCAGGCAGCTAAACATTTAATGAATGGCAAATACTGCAGCGGATAATGAACAAGACTTTAAGGCTGTTTGAATGTCACCCCAGAATACACTCACTCGTGGTAATCACAGCGGGAGAACAGTAAAATAGCTAGATCACTTAACCTTTACCCCATCAAGAGCCAACAATATGACTGGAGTGTTTGTAGTGGGTTTACACGTCTCTGTCAGATCACTTGCCGCTCCATGCAGGGCTATCTTAACATGCGCTTAATGGGTATACATCTGCACAGTCCATTAACTGGCAATTATATGATATAGCAAAGACTATTATGTTCATCACTTATCAATCAACTAGAGACCTTGTCGCCAAATGTGCCCCGGATTCGTGCAGCAACTGACACAGTCAAGTTAGACGAGCTCTACGATTGTATGTGTGGTGCAGCTCACATGGCTGACAGGGACGCATACGGAGTGAGAACATTGAGGGGAAGGCATAGGACGCCAGGGTGGAACAGGCATGTGGCTGACTTACACGAGGCAAGCAAAGCGGCTTTTGTGCAATGTCGAGATGCTGATTTACCCCGAGCAGGCCTCTTATACATTGAAATGAATAGATTAAATAATGCCTGCGAGTACGCCTTGCGCAATTTTAGGAAACACGAGGATGATAAGATGTAGCTGGCTTTTCAGAGGAAATTGTTGGTGGGCGGAGGATTGATCTCGGAAAAGAAATGAAAAATCTATAACCGAAAGATAGTTTTTTCCCAATGTGTGAATGGCATAACAGACGATGGAAATATAGAGGATGTGTGGCGAGACCATTTTTGTGGTGTAATAAACAGTATCAACAACGACACTGAATCAATCGGGCAAGTGATTTTGATGATGTTTATATGTGATATCTTTGGACGGCGGTCAAGAAATGTGAAAAATATAAAGCTGTGGTAAAAGATGGTGTACCTATATCAATTGCTATTGCTTCATCAAACCTACTAGAAAAAGTTATGCAGAACGCGACTGACTAAGAACAGCATTAAACAAATTTGGGTTCAACTTTCAACATGGGACTGAACTGCCAATCTTTACACTGAAGCACACCATTAATTAATTTGTAAGTGGAGGGTCATCTATGTACCTTCGCTTTTGGGAAGCTGAAATGGCATTTGATCGCGAAAATCATTTAACACTCTTCCAAAAAATCGTTGAAATGAGGCGCCAGTTCACCTTGTTAACTACTAAAGTAATGATACTAGAAGCAAAAATATGTAATACGATAGGAAATTTTAATGTCAACCCGTTTTGAACAACAAATGGGAATAAGTAGAGAGACCTACTCTCGCCTCTATATGTGTATGTAGACAGCTTTCATGATCGGCTATCTCTTAGTTGTGTTGAGTATCACATTGACGGCTGCTATGATAACGCGATCAGCCATGCAGATGACATGGACCTGCTGGCCCCACATGTCGATGCTCTTCAGATGATGCTTAACATATGCGAGACTGAGGCCATGAAACTAGACATCTAGTACAATACTAGTAAATCCGTTTGTGTGCCAGTGAATACACCCAAACAAAGGTTCCAGTATAGAACGGACTGGGCTCAACGGGACCTCACTGAAGTATGTGAGCCGTTCCCAAATAAACGGTGTGATAATGACGATATCTTTAAGCATCTTCGGAAATGAAATACGGCTAGCAACCAACATGGAAGAAATTAATCGTTAGCAAAACGGATGTTAAGCTGCATCTTTTTAAAACATACTGCTGTCCTACTTACTGTAACTACTCGAGGTGTAAACTTACGAAGGTTATGCAATGAGAAAACTGCGAGTAGCATACAGAGACAGCATACTCTGGAGACTGGTTGGTGTCTCAAGAAGAACGAGTGCTAGCCCAGTATTTGCAGAATATTATGTTGATTGCCTGAAAGTGCGAGCAAGAAAAAGTACTTACAGCCTTAGGAAACTATTAGAAAACTCTAATAATCCCTTCCTGGAGGCAGTCTGTAATAGTGAGGGATATCAAATATCCCCAATTAAAAGAATGATGGAACTGAATACTGCTTGTGCAGGAGGATCCTGATATTAATAGGAATAAAGTTTGACTCCTAACTGCATTGCATACCCATGTTGTGTGCTATTGTATGCGGGTGGATGCCAGGTTGGGATGCGACCCCGAGTATGTTCACTTATAGGTGGCTTTATACTCAACCTCTCCGACATTGTTGTTTGTTTACATACTCATGTGAGAAAAGAAACCAAGGTATTTAAGGCCAGCTTGTCTCTAACGTAACCTATAAATTGTTGTGGTGTATTTCACTCTTGATTTGCCTCCACGGATGCTCATTTGGTGCGTAATTTGAATTTATTGGTATGAATATTTTTGTCGAACGTTTTCTTTTGTAATTATTATTATACCGTCGAGTGCTTCAATGAAGATGATGATGATCATTATTATGACTATTATATTCAACAAACTGGTACAGGTATACGAATGTATGCACTGAGTATAAATCATTTTTTAATTCAAACATTCCTGATACACGGTTAGTGACGGGCACTACTTGAATTGTATTAAAATGAATATATGAGTACAGAATTGTATCCAAGATATGAACCACTTGAATCAGAAAATCTGACATTTGCTATGGATTTGTGAGATTCGATTCAGGTATGGGGTTTACCTCCCCCCAAGAGGAATGTGTCCATACAATGTCCTACAAGGTGCTCGAATTCTGAGGATTAAAATTTGTGCCTATAGCTACTCCACATAAAGAGACGGTGTACATAGATCTCCACCAGATAAGAATTTGTCCGAACGACGTACTTTCATGTACCTGAACCCTAGAGATTAAAATCTTTGTCTAACTACTCCGAATGTATAAAGAGACGGCGTACTCAGACTTGTCTTACTTTGACTTTGTTATTTGGCGAAGGAAGAGTTGCGGGTTGAAAACTACTCTTATTATAATACAGAAACATCCTTCAAATATTTTTGGCAGCTCACGACGATCCAAGTTGAAGAATAAAATACTGCAGACAAGTCCAATGAATTAGACGCGCTGAGTGAGGTAGAGAGACAACCTGTTGTCCCTTTATTTTTGGTACCTTTCGTCTCGAAATATTGACTTGAAGAAGGAACTAAATATCTCAGACACCAATAATGTATTACTACATACACAACCTGAGGTTCGTGAGTTACGCCTCTCCGACGGAGTGGATTGTTGAATATTCCATTTTGGGAGATTCGCCCGAGTCTGTGTAGCGTGGCCTTTATATGGTGGAAACAAGCTCTTTACTGGAGAACTATCCCATTCCGTATAAACAAGAGGTACTAGTTGTTATTGACACCGAAAGCGATCGTGCAATGGTATTCAACACGAATACGAATGGGACTCGAGGCATCTACACATCAGAACGGGTGCTCGCTACTGCTGAAGGAATTCGAAATGCTGAGAACATTTTGATGAAATACCGAATAATACTTCTGGAATCGTTGCCACCCACGGATCTATCTCCAGATTCCCCTGACTAAGTGGATATTTCCCTTTTACCTTCCACTGCCTCAAGGGATAATCCACTTTGCTCTTCCCTGGACTCGGGGGATAGTTCTCTCCACTTCTCCCCCAACGCTGTCAGCAACTTATCTCGTGGCATGAGATCAGAAGAGGAAGACGAAGAACCCTCTTCTGGAAGTATCCGGAAATACCCTCCGGTATCAGAGAGGAGAAGAGCTCTCGAGGAGAATGGGTACTCTGTGGTACGAAAACTGTTCAAAGACTAGTTATTGGCAGTGAATAAGTAGTTAATTCATTTTCCGAAATTTAATTCGTTACGTTCAAATCACACAGCAACTGCATAAGCCCCATTGGTATATTTGACTTCCATGTTGTTTGTAAATACAAAATTAAATGATTTCCTGCTCAATCTGTAGTTTTGATTGCAATATCACCTTGAATTTGATTGCAATATCACCTTGAATTTGTTCGAGTCTAGTAAAAATTTAATTGTTTATTTATTGTGAGATAGTCTTGCTAAGTAATTCAATAACCTATTTCTTTCAATGTGAAATTCAAGCTGCTTGGTTATTATAATAGAAGATTGATATACTATGGTTATTAAAACAATAGAAAAACAGAATATGGTTATTATAACAATAGAATGACAGATTATTGGTACTATAACAATTGAGTTATAGTTTATTTGGAGCGATATCATCAGGATCTGTGTTACAAGCTTTAAATTCGGTTGTTATTATCAAGAGAAAGGTGCAAGGGTACAAATGATTAAGCCAGTTGTTTTATGATATCATTTTGAATTAAAACAATGTAACATGTCAACAAGTTACTCGCAATCGAACTTTGTCAACGATTCTGATATAAACGGACTCAACGGAACAAAAGTGTAAATGAACAGTAAAAAGAAGTGTAGCGGGGAACAAAAAATGAGGCAAGTGAAGAGCAAAAAGTGTAAAGAGACAAGCGAAAAGGAAGCAAAAGTTCCAATTTATTTTTCACTTTTGAGTTCAAGTTCCGAGTAAATGCATTTGTTTATTCGAGGATGTTGAAGCCTCGAGCAGCCGCGAGAGAGTTAAATAAAGACACAAACAATCTATAGGTTAAATTTCACTGGGTACGTCTACAGTAAATTGTGACTGTCATCTTATAACCAGGCATAAATATCAATTGTAGTTGAATTACCTACATGAAACGTATTGTTTGTTTCCGTGATATAGGCTAATCCTTAGCAAACAAACAATGCATGTCAATCCATTCAATTCACCTTAATATTGATTTAACATTGCGTTTATAGACAGAACTATTCAGTAATTCTAAAAGTTCCAATCGCATAAGTTTCTTTCGTAAGAGTTCATAGTTTATGATGAGTAGCCCTATGAGCTTCTGCATCTTCTGACCCACCTCCTATTAAATTAAAGTAAATAACCTTCGGAGAGAAGGAATTCTCTTATGGAACGAAGTGTGGGGTTGGATGTGATCACCCAGACGGGGTACCCTCCGACCCACTAAAACCTCTCACCGGCCTCCAGACCTGCTGATAGGATGCTCAATGCGTTGCCTCTCTGTAGGGTCAAACCCAACCGCTGCTGGAACCTGTTTGAATCAGATTACTTTAAATCAGTGGGTTCATCTCTTGTGTTTGGATTGCTTAGTTGAAAATCATTATTGTAATTACCTGCAATATGTCTAGTCATTTATATATTTTGTTATGTTTTGTGTTCCATTTAATATGCCTAGTGAATTTTGGTAGCCAACAAAATGTTAACATACTGGCATTTCATGTAATTGGTGGTACATAGTTCACATGTGTTTCTTGCACTGCTTACGCTTCATCCCATAAGAAACTGGAGTTGTTGTGTTCAAAGGCTCAGTAAATAGGTCTGGCACGGGCTGATGAGTCATTTTATCAATTTAATGTTTGCAGTAGAGCTAACTTAACCTAAATGTGCTGCCCATTTTTGAGGCACCAAGGCGCTGTTGGGCATGAACAGCGGCCACCCCCTTCTGAGGCAGATGATTCAATATTTCTATGGGAGCTTTAGATCGGTTCAGCAGTATGGTTGGATGCCACAACCTCTGGCGAGCGTTAGGGCCAGGGGTCTCCCTACTTTGGGGGCCTTAGGAAATAAACGGTGGAGGCATCTTCCCGGGGCCTTCGTGCCCCATTTAAATAAATATCTTCTTTAATATGGCGGTGCATTCATCTCCCAGTCAAGCTGGTGTTTGAAGGACTTGAAGTTGTTAACATTTACCACATGTTGTGGAAAGCGGTCCTAGATTGTTGCGATCTTGGTTGGAACAAATCGTTTATTATGTTAAAACATTCTTTAGATAAATTTTTTTCTCAAAAATCCCTCCGGTGTTGTCTTAGTAGCCCTGTGTAACCTGATATTACCATGTATGATCGTGTATTTTTGCATAAATGTGTGGAATAAAATTGTTTAAATGTTTCAAGTGTGTTCTATCTACCCTTCTTCCTTTACCCAAGGTCACAGCGATTGTGAGTTAGGATTTGAAATCTAACAACATTCTCTGGAATGTGTACATTTTATCAGTTTTTTTATTAAAAGACGGAGTTTTGCCCCAGAGATCATACACTCTTTATCAAGTTGTCCCTCATTTTGTAGTTATCGGGAAACCCGTCGACGGATTGTGGCGGAGCTTCGGTTGGCCAACCTCACCTTAACGATGAACCTTGTTTCTCAAACCACTTGGCTTCTGGTAGCCAGACCAATGTTTAGTCTACACTAAAATTTAATATAGGAATTTAATAATAAATTAACGTTTCTCGACCTTAACCATGGGCATTTTAGTCCAACTCAAAGGCCAGAACATCGTTCAATGAGAGCACCAGTTACCACCCACCTATCAAGATTTGGTTGAAGGGGTCCACCACCCCCCTCCCTCCTTTAAATGCAGAGAACGTGACAACATCAGCCTATTGCTGTGTTCCGAACGCATAAATAAAAATTAGCAGCAACTTTTGTTATGAACCATGACCACGCAGACTAGACTAGATTAAAGGTTCTATTTTTATTGGAACTTGACCCTCTTGACCCCGTACATCTACATACACGAGCCTAGGATACGTGACATCACGTAGGCCTACTAAAATGGTAAAATAGAGAAGACGGAGTTGATTGCTACCACGACGTAGTAGCTTTGCATCAACTGTATTATACCGGCCTTAGTGGACTACGTTCGTGACGTCACGGCAGTTATGTTCGCACCTGCAGCCCTTTTCAGGTACAGTAGGCAAAGGAGACTCAATAACAATATGAGAAAGACAGTAATCCTCAATGATCGGCTTTCTATAATTTATATAATTAAAATTCCTGCAATAGTTTTAATAAGACAGCTGTATTCACTCCTCTCTGACATTGTAGAAAAGTGCATGATTCTAACTTCAAAGCACACCTAAGGCCTTTTATTCTTAGTCAAAAGTGCGTCAATATATCACATTCACATGCTAGCAAACGTGACCACACGTTGCCTCAATTCTTCAATGGAATATTCTGCCCTAGCATAGACTCATTAAATTTTCCGTCGCAGTGTTTGTTTACAAAGCTTTGTACCAATTGACTTACATTGGTAACTACTTTATTCATGAAAAATAATCCTATGTTTATTTTTACCAATACCGAAACTCGACGACACAGTCCCAAATGTTTTTAAAATACCGAAACGCTAAAACTTGGCATCCGATTGCTATTGATATAAGGAGTTGTAACATATGTACAATAGACGCCTTTTCGCATTTTCTTTCCGACACCCATACATGGAGAAAGTACGTTTGTTAAGTTTGCAAATACATACGACTGTTTCCTCTTGGTATAGAGGAAACAGCTTTATGTATATAGTCTTAGAAGCATACACTCTCAATGGAGTGATATCGAAAATGACACGCTATTTCGCGTGTTCATAGTACCTCAAACGTAAATTTTAAATCATACCAGTTTGAACTTGTACGTACAAAATTATTTTGATTGTAATTCACTTCCTGCATGCAAACTACCGCGTCAACTATTCGATATTATTCATCAGTGTCGTTCTAGGGATGCTTGCGTTCATGTTTTTCCTGTTCAAACACCCAATTTTCATGTTTTCTCGTTTATGGAAGAACGTGTCCGACCCATCTATTAGAACTCATTGCAGAGTTTTTTTCATGAGCATAGGTGACATGTCATGTTAACTAGGCAGGTAGTTTCCAATGTGTTTCCGTATGAAGAACAATGTGTTAGAAAACGTAACATACGACATCATGTTGGGACATTTCGTTTTCGGTCGCATTATTGAATACCACTTGAAATAATAAATTGACATAATTGAGTAAATGTTTGTCGACTTCTTTTCTTCTAATTTATAGTCCAATGTATTGTTTTTATGTCATGACACATGAAACAACAGAGAAAAGAGAGTGTCCTCCAGCAATGCCCATCGATTAATGATATGTAGAGGTAATTTGATTGGAGTATGGTACGAATTCAAAATATATACTGTGGTGCTCACCTAGTAGCAGTTTGATGCGGCGGGGTAGCGGCTTCGTGTCGTTATGTTGCGTGCAGCTAGATATATTAGCTAGCTACGTTGCGAGTATATTGTTGGAACCTTTTTACCCAACCTACCTAACTTTGGAGCACGGATTTCTAACCCGCGGGGCGACGGTACGTGTTTCTAACATGCGGGGGAACGTACGTATTATTCTATGCTACGTTGTTCTGACCCGCGGGGCAAACGTACGTGTTATTAATTATATATTGACTACCCCATGGTATCCAACTACCCCACCATGTCCCCTATGGTATCCCAAATGATATCGTATATTACAGTTTGATTTGGACCACGTTACCACCGGAGCCTCAACGTGAGTCATGGCAGGCTCCCACGTACCGTAGAGGTTAAATTACCTCACCTACCTCATTTATAAGTTAACTTAAGAATATCATAGCGTCAAATGTTGGATTCGTAATTGCTTAGGCCGACACAAATGCTTAGGCTGACACAAATAAATCCCATCGGGTTACATTGATAAAAGAATAAGTTCAGGTTTGGCTCTTCTATTGATTATCATGTATCGAATTGTATTGCACCACAGAATAAAAGATTATTTAACGTTAGATTAGATTTGGGGCCTAACTCCTCCGGAGCTCTCATGCGAGTATTCGCGAGGTCCCGTGCAATAGCGTACGAAGACCAATTCCGATAAGTTAACGCTCAAGTGTGAGCGGAAACGACCTAACGAAGGTCAGATTGTAGGGTCAATGTTCACCGGAGCTAACTACATCGGTATTTAAATCATTTCGTATTCCTAATTGAGGTATGTATGCACGCTGGTGCTTAGGTAAATGAAAACTTTGGCATAATAAATTATGAATACAAAGCGATCTGATCCGATCTTAGTTTCTGTCCTCTTTTATTTATAAACTGAAGTATACTAGGGGGTGAAATGTTGTTTCCTTTGCACCGTTGTCCAATTTTATCGCTTACTTTCTTTTTTCACATATTAGATCATAATATATTCTGGGGTCCATCTCAACAAGAGCTCTGGCACGATTCTGTGAACTCTATCGCTGGGCAGGTACCTTCTCCGAAAGCGATCAGCTTCTGATGGGTTGGTGAGGTCAGCGGACAGGCTTTATAGGGAACGGAGGACTTACGAAAACTCGCCCAGCTGCCGCAAGAGTGTTGCACTCCATTTGTAACTGCATCACAGCGATTGCCCCTTAGTGGAAATAATATTAGTATTATTATTATTAGATCATTTATTCATATAGTCTGGCAATGGGTTATTAATTTTTAGAAAATAAGTAAATTCCTAAACATCTGACATGCAACTTCATTAAATTAACGAAAACGAGAGTTCAATTTGAATTCGTCACAGCTTATCTCTAGGAGCCACGGTTCGGGTTACATGGAGCGAAATATTATTTACAATAGTATCGTCTGTGCCCATACAGAAAATGTCCATTTTACAAAATAATTCCGACTATATAGCGTTGGGAAAATCAGTCACACGCGGGGTTGAAAAATAAGAAATATTTGGGGTGGATAAATAACAAAATACATGGGTGTGGAGAATAGTAAGTACATGGGGTGGGAAATCCCGCATGCATGTGGTTAGAGTCTCGAGAACATGGGGTTGAGACATCAAAATGTGCTTACGTATTGTAATGAGAAGTCTTCATTATTGTACGATGACAAAGATGTGGATGGACGACATGAATCATACAGATAATATGAATTCAATATACAGATACAGATACAGACACTAGGCCGCATCCCCCAGAAAGGGGGGTGGCCGACGGCAAGGCGCACCTCACACCCTCACACGCTCACATTCACACAACTTAGCCCTTTTGTGCTAAAGGGTCCGGCCGGTAGCCCCTCAACTTACACTCTGGGTCCCGAATGTACCGAGGAACCGTCGTCAGCAGCAGGGCCCACAGTTTTCACTGGTTTACCCCCGCCGCGTCATAATGGCCGGGCCCCCCCCACCCACGACC
>SDVV010033926.1:0-11238 GCA_016164225.1 Gammarus roeselii
TATCAGAATCATCTTTCATCCGTACTTGATAAGGGAGTGTACGTGAAGGGCATCGCTATCAGCATCAGTTAGATTAGGAGACATGGATGGAAAACGGTAAAGCAGGTGGAAGCGGTGCACCGCCATCGATCGCATCTTATTGGTTACGTGACTTCATCATTTCTTTCCAACATAGTTCAAACTAATGGAAACCTAATGGTTTATTGTAGGTAGCGTGGAGTTCTAGTATATCAGGCCAAATTTGAATTTAACAAACCTGACATTTTACGATTATGCTTCAACATGGTCATTCTTAACACCGCTATCACCCAGTTTCATCCTCATCACGAGGCTGCCAGGCCTTCGGTCGCTTCTCACTACTTCAACTGCTACTTATTTCAAGACTCTCCCTACTCTTTGCAGTCCCAACCCACGCTGGAGTTTTCCTTAGTCTCGCCTCATAAGATCTACTCAGAATTTTCCAAGTTGGAAACACCATGGTCATTAGCTAGAAAATTTTGCCTTTCTAACTTTTGCTGGGGCTCTCACTGCGGATTCAATGGCCTCGCGAATCTTAGCCTTCCTAGCACAGGCGGAGTTCTCGTCTTCCTCACTATTATTATTAGCTTTAGCTTTTTCCATCGCAAAGGCATCACTAGCTGGGAGTTTATTAGCACACGCAGCAATGGAGCTCCTGAGTGTACTTACATCAGTGCAACTACTAGGACCAGGCATCGATGTGGCAACAGACCTCTCTTCTCCCATCTCAATCCCAACAGGTCTGACAACGTTTGTAACACGGGCGGTGAAGGCAGCACTACTGAAGAAGAAGTTGCCGTTGGCAATAGCTGCCTCAAGCTTGTTCATAGCATACCCACCCCCATTTACAGTAGAATTATTTTCTTTCTGATCACCACCTAAGCATCTATCATTAACAATACCATTAGAGTGGTCGCGTCTCTCACAAAGACCACTACTGCCACTGGCACGTTCAGCGTCACTCACACACCTTCCGCTACCACCACCCGCTTCTCTATCGCAGCCCTCATCCAGACCTGTAATGTGACATCCTACGCTATCCGCACCTCTACCATCATCTTCATCCAGGGCAAACATTACTTACTGCGCCCCAACCGCCACTACTACGACCCTCATCCAGACATCTAACATCACCTCCTGTGACACCAGTTGCCCAACAGCGGCCCTCATCGAGACCTGAAACATTACCTCCCGCTACCCAACCGCCTAGAACATCTTTACTCTCATCTAGGCCTTTATCATTACCTTCAACGTCATCCACGTCTTTACCGCGACCCTTATCAAGTTCTGCAATACCCCGTCCTGCTCCCCAACCACCGTCCGCACCTCCTACAGCCCCGAAGCATCCGTCCAGAGTGACTTCATCGACAGAGCGTATGTGCCTCCTCCTGACGTGCACGCAAAGATGTTTTTCAAAGTTGCCGGTACTGCCGCAGTTGTAGTCGCAATACGGGCAGTGGAGCAGCCTCTGGCCGGTGTGACGGGCCATGTGGAACCGATACAACTGCCTGTATACGGACGAGTACGAACAGAAGCAGCACTGGTACAGTGGTTTGCCAAGGTGCTTGGGGTTGGTGGAGACGGCGAGAAGCGGCGCCGATGCCGCTCTCCACAAGCTGTAGGGACCCGCCGCGTACGCCAAGTTCTGGGGAAACGATGCTAGCTGAGGTTATGATGATAGGACGTTTAGTCTAAAGAACTTCACTTTTTCAAAGGATTCAAGAAAATATAGATAGCAAAGTCATAGCAATAACAGAGAGATTTACGCGATGGGGCCGGCACAATTCATTGACCAGCCATGATCACCCGAGACCAACTTTATTTTTCAACTTATTAACAAGATCAATTATATCGTGGTACGAATTAGAACGGTGATGGTGTGTTCTGCGGTGGTTCGGGCACACGGTGAGGATGGATGAAGGGAGAATGGTAAAAAGAAGTCAAAAAATAAAAAAACATTTTTTTGACGCTATGCCTCGTGGTAGTCGGGTAATTTACAAAATATTTCTGAATTAAAAAAACACACATTAAATTCAGGGTAGATACAATTGTTCGAGTGATGTACTTCGTTCCACATACAAATTCTATTTCTATGGAACAAATGAATAAGTTAAGTTTGCAGGGGCAAGTTTTTGTATTCCTTGTTCACCCGGGATTACTATGAATTCCGGTGCGTCAGTCTTGGGAAAGTGATTTTGTATGCGGTTGAACGAGTTTCGTGATTTGATCAGTGTTGTTAGAGAAACGTTAGTAACTCAGTAAGCCTTTGATAAACCTGCTGTAAAAAGCACCCAGGTCAGTTGTGGGGGTGTAGCAGGAGTTGTATATGATTCGTTTGGCATTGTTGAAGAACGGAGGCCGTAGAACGGTTAGCTACTTTGTGTTGGTCGATGTGAGTAATTTTTTGTACAGCATTACTTTGTTCGAGTTTTACAACGTGGGCCAGATACGTCAATTTCTGTCGGCAGACGGTTGAAGGTGCCAGTTTGCTTGCACCGCTATCTCTGAGCGTTACTAGGAAGTGAGTCGAGAACAATGCTGACCTCTTCTCCTGGGTGGGAGGGTCGGCCTGGGAGGTGTGCATCGTGGCTATAGCCTCACGTCACCCAACCTAATTTTCTATCTGGAATGGGAAAATTTCTTTTTCATCTCGGTGGCAGACTTTGTGTCCCGTGGGGTGGCCGTTTACTTTGCAGTAGAAGTAGTGGGATTCTTCGGATGGGCACGGCGGGGCATCCCGTCTGTCATGGTCGTCTTGGGAGCAGTGTGAGCATCTTTGCTTACCATGGCTATCTCTGCTCGTACGCCCGTATATCTAACATTAATAACATTGAGCCAGACGTCTGGCGTAAGGTGTAAATTCGGTTTTAGTGTCAAGAAAAGGTATGTCTATGTAGGTTGGTGGGGTAGAGCAGTTGAATTTTAGCAAAAGGGCCGTGATGACGTCTATTTTTGTTGTTACGAATTTTGTGACTTTCGTTTCATCCACATTCCTCGTATTGGACGAGTTTGGTGATGAACTCATCAGCTTGCTTCTCCGGGAGATTCTCAATATAAATAAAGCCAAAACTCATAGAGAAACTTGGATATGATTGTGCACGACTTTTGGCATATTTAGTTCTAGGAGAATATAGTGTTGCTTTAAAATTTTGTATCTGCTTCAATGGTGAAGCTTTCACTGCCGCTGGTCGTAATAGTTAGGACTGGACGGCCAGTAAGGAGCTGAGTTCATCTTGTAGTGTGATGTTTTTGTATCTACTTTAATGATAAAGCTTTCGTTGCCGCTGGTGGTGATGTTTAAGATTGGACTTCCAGTAATGGAGCCCAGTTCTTCTCTTAGAGTGCATGGACAAATATCCGGTTTGTCTTAGGCTTCGAATGTGATTTTCAAATGTTCGGGAGTCGGGACCGTTGTTGAACAGGTTGTGTTCATTAAATAGTGAGAACTGCATTCCTTGCAACTCGGTTGTGGTGTTTTGGGGTATAAAGTCGTTGAGCTTGTCCTCGAATGTAGAGGTGAAGGCACATGCATAGGTTGCAGGGTCCTTGGTTTGTTGGTTCGTCACAAGTTCGTGGATTCGATGTGGTATAGCTTCGATATGATACTCGAGTCGCTTGTGCTGGATTCTGCTGTAAAGTTTTCAATTTCCTGCTCGAAAATGATGGTCGCTTGTTTTAGTAAATAAATAATCTTGTGCATGCTTCTGGTCAACTCCGCGATGCGTTCATTGGTCCGGTCGTCTTCGGCTAAGGCGGCGCTGTTCGTCATGGAGAGGTTAGCGTTCTTTGCTGTTGGGATCCTGGTCTTCGTCACTCCGGAAGGGATGCTAGCCCCTCTTGAACGAAGTTTGTTCCTTACCCTCATCGAACCCCCCGGTTCGCGCCAGGGCCAGGGTGGGTCACTCTTGATAGCCTCTTGATCGGCTTTACTGACATTAAAGTACTTTACACGACCAAATTTAAGGCAAGCAAAGGTGCGGTTTAACGTCCCAGCACAAATAAGAGACCAGCCTGTGCTATCTAGAAGGTTCTCTACAAAGGGTTGTGAGTGATTAGCACAGGGCGACTACAAACGTCTGCACGGATGATGTTGCAAAGCAGACCAGACGACAAAATGCGGTTGGTAACATGATAATATGGACGTTCTCCGTTGCATCAAAAGAAACAAAAATACAGCTTTTTGAATCACATTGTTACTCAGTTTGCTTCAATGAGATTTATGCCAATGTAATTTGAAAAAGATTGCAGTAAGCAATAAGGACACTTTTCGTCGATTTGCAGAGAACGCATCGAATCACATTGGAGTAAATTTTTTTAAAGCAGCACAGCCTCATGACCAGCATTATGGCTACTAACAAGAGACTCCTCATTGCAATCTGCCCTAGCGATGAGTTTGCTGTACAGTCTATGACAGATGATGATGAAGAGAAATACTGTGCACTCTAGAAAGAAGATGAAATGTGTTACAAACAAAATTGTTATTACAAATGTGCATTCTGATCTAACTCGTCTGCCTTACCCTGGGGGATTACAAAAATTTCTATTAAATTAAGTTAAGTGTACAAAATGTACTTATATGCCCTTGATGTTTTTTGATCAAGACGTTTCATTGTTATTATATGATGCCCTGTAAATTATTTTGTTCAATTATTTCTCTAAGAGCACCAAATGTATTTATTGCAAATATATAAGACTGGTATGTTTTGCACACCAGCCCTCTGGGATACCCTGCAAGGAAAGACAACATGACCATTTGCAAGCCCTCTGGAATTACTTGACTTTTAGTAGAAGAAGACCTGGTGCAGGCCACTTGTGTAATGGAGCTTGATAGATGCCAAAATAATGTAAATGCGATACAGGTACAGACACTAGGCCGAAATCCCCCAGCAAGGGGGGAGCCGACGACAAGGCGCAGCTCACACTTATACACTCACACACGCACACGTTAGCTCTTTTGCGCAAAAGGGTCCGGCCGGGAACCCCGCAACACACCCTCTGGGTCATTAGTGCGGTTTGAGGTCAGTGTCGGCAGCAGGGCCCGACAGCGTGACTTGTTTACTCTTGCCGCGGCATGATTACCCCCCCCCCCCACGACCATCCAGTCTGTCAACGATATGCCTAGGGCGGGAAAGCACATCAGAGCAGCCTCAAAACTCATCGTTCACTATCATTCTCCACTCACGCCTATCCAATGCACGCTCTCTCGCTACTTCCACACTCACGTCTCTCCTTCATAACGCCTGCTTCACACCATCCATCCACCCAAACTTCGATCTCCCTCTAGGCCTACGTCCACTCCCCTCTGACTTCAACACCTTTTTCACCAATCTCCTTTCATCCATCCTCACCATGTGCCCGAACCATCTCAGAACACGCGTTTAAACTCTGTCCTCTAACTTTTTCACCATGCCCATTCTAATGCGAACCATATCGTTAGTAAACCTGTCTTTCAGTGACACTCCAGCCATGCTCCTCAAACATTTCATCTCGAAAACATTCAACCTTCTTTTCTTCTCTGCTCTCACCCCTAAGTCTCAGCTCCGAACAGCACAGTTGGCACAAGGACACCCTCATACAACCCTCTCTTTGCTTCCATCCCCAACGCCCTGCAGCTCATTACGCTCTTCAGTGCACCCAACACTTTATGCCCACCCTTCCTTCACTCGCGACTTCACCTCAGTTTCCACTAATTCAGTCTTCTCCACATGGGAGCCCAGATACTTGAAACAATAGAATAGATTAATTTATTGATGTAGCATTTTTATTCTAGTATCTGAATTTATGATGCATAAAAATCTGGAGTAGCTGTATTGGAATTGGTGCAAGAACCCAATGGCATTGGGTCCATAGGCCACAGTGCAAAAACGCCGCGGCTATGGAAGAAAAGCATCTCTTCCATAAGGCGTCCAATACAAACAATACAAACCCAGCGGTCTCAGCGCTATCTAACATACTCAAGTGGATACTTGGACGGTCCTCGCTTCACGCAGCGAGTTGCAGCGTAGCTGCAACCTGACCCACAGCTATGGGGACATTCTCCATTCCTGCAGCGGCATCAGCATTTACATGTTGCTGCCATATTCGCCATCCTGGTTCAGCGAGGCGGTGGAGTAGAGATTTGTCTCCACAGTGAGGGTTTATCAGTAGCACAGCTGAGGTACTTATCCAATCGGTTTTAGAACCTCAAGATGTTTGCTGTGGCAGACAATTGGGACTCACATCTTATTTCACGTATTTCCAGCAGCATACCATTGCATAGCTAAGGTGCCTGGCAAGTGAAACTGGTAAATGCTATGGTTTGTATCCACTCTGGTACTTTAAATTAGCACATCCTGCCAATCCTTGCCTGATTACTCATTGTCACCTTGGTTGCAATTTTTCCTTTTACATTAACCATGTAGACCTTCAGAATTTTCCAAACATTTATGATGATGAATCTTTCAAAACGTCTTTGGATTGAGCATAGCTTCAAGGTATTCAATGTTGTAATAATCCATTTATATACTTATTTGCCACAGGCATGATGATGCTCTATGCTGGGACCCTGGTGCTCTATATTAGCATCAGCATTTTGTGTTGTGCTGACAGACTATGCAACCAGTTGTGTAACATGGGATGATCACCACTTGAAGGCTGCTGTCAAACTAATATTCAACATTTGAATTTTGTACTAAAAACTCTTCATTCCACCACAATAGCGCTACAATAGAAAAGATTCCTAATTAGGTATTGCATGGCCTAAAAATTATGTAGTTGTAGATTTATTGAAATTTCATTTTTGAAAAGTTACATTTTGTGTCTTTCAGTATTTGAATTCAGAGAAAGTCTCTCAAATGCCATATAATTGCTGTACTCTCAATGCCTCTCAAATGATGCATTGTACAACAAGATAACTTCATTCTACTGTATTCTCAATATCTCTCAAATGATGTGTTGTACAACAAGATAGCTCTATTCTACTGCTGAGCTTGACAAGACATTTCCCTTTCAATTCAACATGATAGCTCCATTCAATGTGCTTCACAAGAGCTTTCCAATTGTGCGTTGTATGGCATGATAGCTCCATTCAATGTGCTTTACAAGAGCTTTCCAATTGTGCGTTGTATGGCATGATAGCTCCATTCAATGTGCTTTACAAGAGCTTTCCAATTGTGCGTTGTATGGCATGATAGCTCCATTCAATGTGCTTTACAAGAGCTTTCCAATTGTGCGTTGTATGGCATGATAGCTCCATTCAATGTGCTTTACAAGAGCTTTCCAATTGTGCGTTGTATGGCATGATAGCTCCATTCAATGTGCTTTACAAGAGCTTTTCAATTAGGCATTGTATGACATGATAGCTTCATTCAATGTGGTTTACAAGAGCTTTTCAATTGTACATTGTATGGCATGATAGCTCCACTCATTGTGCTTTACAAGAGCTTTTCAATTGTGCGTTGTATGGCATGATAGCTCCACTCATTGTGCTTTACAAGAGCTTTTCAATTGTGCATTGTATGGCATGATAGCTCCATTCAATGTGCTCCATAAGAGCTTTTCAATTATGCATTGTATAGAATAATAGCTCCATTGAATGTGCTCTACACGAACTTTTGAATTGTGCATTGTATGGCATGATAGCTCTATTCTATTGTAGTAGCTACTCAACAAGTGGTCTCTAATGATTTATTGTATGCCCTGATAGTTTTATTCCATTGTAGTGTTCCACAAGACCTTGCAAATGATGCATGTATGATGACTGCCTCATTCCATTGTTGTGCTCTACAAGAGCTTGCAAATGACGCATGTATGATATGATTGCCTCATTCCATTGTAGTGCTCTACAAGAGCTTGCAAATGACGCATGTATGCTATGATTGCCTCATTCCATTGTAGTGCTCTACAAGAGCTTGCAAATGATATTATAGCTATTACAAGTCATAGAAAAAAATAACTGCAGGAGGAACCCTGCTTTTTGTCTACGCCCTGCGATGGACAAATGAACATACTTTTGAATCACGGTCCAAAGCCGTAACTTATGGTATATGATACACATCATACTCTTAGAATAAACCATGGCACTGACAAAATAAAATGTCTCCCCACTGAGGCTGGGCAATAAAAATAATTGTGCACACACTTTCATTAGCCACACTGTTCATACAGAAAAGCACTCACACAAAATAAGACTTGTGAGCAACATAAAATACTTTTTGGTCTGTTGCAACAGTATTAATAGTAATGATGAACCACAAATTGCACAATGTCTCATAAAATTTAAACTGAATTACAATAAAAAATTAGCAACTCATGAGACAAATTAATATTGTCAGTGCAGCAGCTGGTCGTGGGGTTGCTGCAGTCGGTTGTTGTGCTTTGATTTGAGTCATTTCCACTGGAGCCTCAACGCGAGTTATTGCACGTTCACGGTAGGACACAAAGATTAGTCGATTATGGTAGGTTTGCACACCTTCTAGCACGAGGTCAAGTTGGATCTTCAGCTGTGATATGCAAGCAGGCTATTGCGTTTAGGAACGTGGAGAATTTAATTGCGGGTGGTTTCAAACAGCCTCATATAGTCCGGTATGTTTTACGAAAGCGATTAGTTTTTTTCTGGTGAGTTTGGTCGGTGAGCAGGCTTTGTCACCTGGTGGCAGCAGAGGCATGGTGGCGCGTTCGGCCCCATGTCTAAATCTATTAGGTGGTTGTGGGTTATCCAAGTGTGTCCCGTGCACGAGCGGTTGATGAACACTTGGTCTCTTCTATTGGAAAACTTATTTTCCCATTCCCCTAACGAGGGTTCAACTGCAAGCATCTTTTGTTCACTGTTGCAACAAGTTGTTCCAGCTAGATGTTATAAAAGAGTTGATGTGGGAGTGGTATGGAGATCATGTTATTAGGTTGTGTTGACAGTGTAAAGGTATCGTCTAGGGGGGTTGGGTTTCCTTGTAGATTTTACTGCTCCGGCTTAGTTAAGGTGAATTGGGTTTTCATCGCACAAGATTTGAATGGCTTGTTTATGTGCGACTCTGCGATCGTTTTGTATGCGAGTTATTGCTCTTTGGTCCATGTATATTTGGCAGTCGCGGTCGCCTGCCTAATGGATGAATGAACAGTGGTGGCACGTAGGTTGGAGGGCTTTGCAGTCCTTTATTTCATGGCCGCCGGCGCACTTCTTACAACGTTGGGGTATGTGCGGCTTGCAGTATTTGATAACTTTGCTGTACTCAAGGCATTTTTTGCACATAGCTGGCCATGTCACAACTGGGCAAGTTTTAGTTTTTCCTGGTTCGCCCGGGATTAATACGAATTCCGGTGCGTCAGATCTTGGGAAACTGATCTGGTAAGCAGTAGAACTATCGTTTCGTGATTTGACCCATTTTACTAGACTCCAATTACTCCGTAATCCTTCGACAAACCTGCTGCAAAAGTGCTCAGATCTTTAGTGGGTTTGTAGCCGGAAGTGAATATAATTCGTCTGTTATCGTTGAAAGACGGATGTAATTCGACAGTTACTTAGTGTTCGTCTAGGTGGGTAAGTCTTTGAATCCCATTACTTTGTTTGAGTTTTGCGACGTGGGCAGATACTTCTTTCCCTGTCGGTGGATGAATTCCGGTCCACTTCCTAGTTGTTGTGAGAGTGAATTTATCATAACGAATGGATTCGTTGAGGGAGCAACATTGCTTGCACCGCTGTCTACGAGCGTTATGAGAGAGCGAGTCTTTTCTATTGGTGGGAAGGTCAGCCTGTGAAGAGAGCATTGAGGCCACAGCCTCTCATCGCCCAACCCAGTGATCTATCTGGTATTGAAAAATTTCTCTTTCGTTCTCATCTTTGCGGCAGTCTTTGTGTTCCGTGGGGTGGCCGTCTACTTTGCAGTCAAGGCAGTGGGCTCCTGCGGATGGGCACAACTAGGTATCGTCCCGTTTGTCGTGGCCGTTTTGGGAGCAGTGTGAGCATCTTTGCTTAGCGTAACACTTTCCGCGCGTGTGTCCGTACTTCTGGCATTTGTAGCAACGCATCCAATGTCAGTCTAAGTGTGTAACCTTGGTTATAGTGGCCGAAAAAGGTAGGCCAATGTAGTTTGGTGGAGTAGGGCAGTTGAATTTTAGCAAGAAGGCTGTGGTGGTGTTCCTTTTCGGTGCGATTTTGGCTTCGACCACACACAGTCCTTGTATTGAACGAGTCCGATGATGAACTCGTGAGCCACCTCCTTCGGAAGATTCTCCACGTATATCAAGCCTGAACTCGTAGAGAAAGTCGGGTGTGGAATGATTGTGTATGATTTTTGGCATATTCTTTTCTTATCCTTGTAGCCGGGGCTTAGAATCGTTCTGCCGTAACCCCTGCGTGTCGTAAAAGGCGACTAAAAAGGGTGGGGCGTAGGGGCTAGGAATCTTTTTCTCTGGAATGCCCTCCTCAAAGACGGCAAGACGAGTGGGGGGAGGAGAGGCCACGCCTCTCCAAACCCTATTGTTGGGTCGCTGAATGAGCGTGGCTGTAGTACGGATGAGGTAATGAGGAGAGAGATTGGCAAAATGTTTGTGAGGAGGAAGTTTGATGTGTTGGCGCTGAGTGAGACGAAGTTGAAAAGTAAGGGCGGATGTGAGTTTGGTGTGGTAAGTGGAAGAAAGTCTGGTGTGGAGAAAGGCTGGGCACGAGAAGGTGTGGTCTTGATATTGAGTGATAGGTTGGCTAGTAGCGCTACCAAATGGAAGGAGGTGTCTTCAAGATTAATGTGGGTGAAAGTTAAGTAAGGCATAGAAAGATGGGCATTTGTGAGTGCTTATGGACCTGGCAGCAAGAGGAGTGACGAGGAGAGGGAGAAATTTTAGACTGACCTGAGTGAGTGTATTACAAGCATTTCAAAAGTTTGATGCCTTTCGATCGAGTTGCAGCATTCATTTCTATCTCCTTTGCCCTTATATATCGGAACAATGCAAGCACTGTGCCTCTCAATCGGTGCCACGCCTGCCTCAAAGCACGAGTTTAGTATCCTCACCAACCACCAACGAGATCTGATACCTCTCGAATTGCAGCATTCATTTTTATCTCCTTTGCCCTTAAATAATGGAACAATGCAGGCACTGTGCCACTCAATCAGTGCCACGCTTGCCACAAAACACGAGTTTAGTAACCTCCCCAACCATTCGACAATCGTTACTCCACCCTTCTTCAGGCACTCGGTCGCAACGCCATCCAAACCAGGGGCTTTCCCTGGTTTCATCACGTCCACCGCC
>SDVV010033927.1:0-11238 GCA_016164225.1 Gammarus roeselii
TGGGATGATGCAGCCCCTACGGTCGAGATTCTATCTACCCCATATTGCATTACCTAGTTTTGAAACAGTTATATCAGTATTCCATTGACGCATTTTTCCAATAGCAAAAATACCTGAACGATATGGATTTAGTGTAAGTTAAAATATTATGTTATGTATACTTAGTAATGATCGATTGATTTATGTTGAATTTGGGCAGTTTTTTGGAATTTCGATCGGTTAACTCATACAGTTTCAGGCATTTTGGGTATTTTAGGCTTGCAGCTTCCACATTATTTCAGGCATAAGGGGGTTGGTTGTTGCATCATTGTGGTAGTTTTATATGTATATATGACACATCTGTTACGATTTAGCCGAAGTTACTTTAGATGAAGAGATGTTAATTTATCCCTGTTATGGACAGATGTTGTGGGTAATTTTAGTAGATTTTGTATGAACTATACCGTATTTACTTTAGGTTTCATTTACGTCGCCTGCATGTTTTGGTATCTTATACACATTTCTTGTTTGTTTGGTTACATGCTAGTTCATTCTCATTCATCACGTTTTTTATGTGGATTGGTCCGTATATGTTCAATTGCCCCACAGGTAACCTAGCATCCTCGACAACGAACCGGTATCTATATATGGTTGGTCAATGTGACTCATATGAGAAAGTTATTTAGATGACAAATGCAAGAGTAACTTTCTGAGGCTATTGGATTGATAGTTTTGTTTCAGTGTATTGTGATGATCTGTTACAATGGAACAGATCTACTAAGTAGTAAACTGGATCGTAAAATCTATCAGCTACGACCTGTTACAGTGGAACAGATCTACTGAGTAGTGAACTGGATGGTAGAATCTATCAGCTACGACCTGTTACAATGGAACAGACCTACTGAGTAGTGAACTGGATCGTAAAATCTATCAACTATGACCTGTAACAGTGGAACAGATCTACTGAGTAGTGAACTGGATCATAAAATCTATCAGCTACAACCTGTTACCATGGAACAGATCTACTGAGTAGTGAACGGGATCGTAAAATCTATCAGCTATGATCTGTTACAGTGGAACAGATCTATTGAGCTCATGGATCCTCGACTGTAAGTTGCGTTTGTTTCTGTGCGAAATTGTGAAGTACCAGTCACTGGAATCAATACCTGCTGCTTTCAGATGGCAAAGGTGGTTTCCATCTCATGTCTGAATTCTTGTAAATAAAACTTATCCAGTCGAGGCTGGAGGATCATCAAATGCATCCAGATATGCTACCTCAATGTGACCCTTATTTCTGCATTGATTCCCCAGTATTTTTAATACCAGTGAATATGCTTCATTTGATGGGGTGACACCTGCAAGTATATTTCTGGCCGCACCCTCCAACTTGCTCTGCAGGTATTGAAGTCTTACTAAAGGTTCCGCTCATTATTACCACGATCGGTTCTAAAGCTCTCCAAATGACGTGATGCTCAGAAATTTCCAGAAAATTTCAACTTCTCTAGCCTCTATAGTTCTGCCGTAAGAATGACTCACTGAAACTGTAAGGTCACTAGCAGGTCCGGATTGCAATTCACTTTTCCTTTCTTTGACTTTGATGAGGCTGGTCAACAAAGTTTCAAGCGACTCCACATTCTATCTGCTTGCTTGCAGATTCCCGCTTTTTGGATGTTTTCATCGGAATCGGAAACATGATTCAGTAGCTTGTGAGGAGCACAAGCAGCTTCAATGAAATTTTCCTCTGTGAATACAACATAATTAAGCCTATGAAGGCTGTCCACTTCCTTGACTAGGATTATAAATTAGCTCCCAGGTGAGTTATATTACTCATAACTGAATGTACTCATTTGTTGTCGTTCATTTGGAGATTTTATTGTTCAATTTCAAGGTCACAAAGAACCTCATAAACACAGTTGTTATTAATTAGACAACCAGTTATTTTGAATACCGATATTACCTTCTAGTTTATAAGACCTTGGACAAGATTGAAGGAAGAATCAATCCATAAATTTGTGCATATTAGGTCAATAACGAAATTCACCTTCCCGATGGGTTCTTGACTACGATTTAAAATTGATTTTTTTCAATCTAAGTAGCTCGGAGAATGAGCTAGAGAATATTTTTTGTGCCCCGTGACCCTATATTAAATTCCTACTGTTCCAAATGTTACATCTTAATTCTTAATTGAAATTAATACTGCATTTGATCTCTGATTAGCATTAGAGAAAATAAAAGGTATGCCATATATAAAAGCAATATTGAATATTTTGTCCCTAGGCTTCTACCTAGTAATTATTTTCCCAACTATCTTCTCCTGCAGACCACCTATTAAGGTATACTTTTTTTATCGAATCTGGCAGCAGCGTTGTGATATTTTTTTGTATTGTACAACTAACTCTTTTGTGAATGCCAAAGTCAAAATACTGAACTTATACTGATGACGTTAGTTATTGTGGTCAGAATGAATACAACGGAGAAAATTGAAATTCTTTATTTGCAATCCAACTTCTATATATATTGCAAATAAAGGCAAGCTAGAATAGATTAGCATCAATAAAAACCTATTGCATTGAATCAATCCCTCCATGCAGTCTATTCTAAAAAATGGATGTCACGAAAATGTATTTATATATCTTTGAATAAGTATACTTGTGTTAGTATTTTCCTTCTATTGAAAGAACTAACAGTTGTCGTCTAAGTTTATTTCCCTTCCCAGATGTTGATGAGTTTCATACCTGAAATCTTATTCGGTGTAGTAACCTTTTAAATAAAAAAAGACAATCCAGGATGTTTGCTTAGAATAAGATCTCACTTTAAAATCTGCATTTTTTTTCAATCAAATCTCAAATGGCCTTAATGTCTTCAATCGCTGTATTTAATTTTTTCACGCCGGAAAAAGACACTTCAAAGTATTCTTTTTTGTCCCAAACATTGAATAAACTAATTGTTTTCAACCAGTACAATTATTTTTCTTCACCGCAAACGACACTTTGTGGTATTTTCTTTATCTCTCGAAAAAAAGGCCTTATTATCTAATACCAATTTAATCACATTTCTACACCAGTAAAGTACGCTAAGGAGTATTTTGTCTGTTGCTTACTCTCAAACATTATTATCTTAACTGGTATAATAACGTCATTTATGAAACTAGATAAGTCAGGCTTCACTTATAGTTCAGATATGAGATTCAATATGATATTTAAATTTGTTCCCATTCGGCTAACTGGGTCACAATACCAACCAATATGGCCGACTTGGATCACACTCCAAACACGGGACATAACCCCACCAAGGTACTTCCATGAATAAATGTCTACGTTCTGGTTCTGAACGGACCCATGCTAATTACAAACACTTCGATTACTTGCTCTAAAAAAGGATACACCTTAAAACTTGTTATAGCAATCACATGTCATAGTAATCGCAACTTACTTTGAGTGCGGGCCACGCGGCATTGAATCAATAGAAAGGAGGGGGCGGCCTTTGGCAGGTGACGGTCCTTCTTTTCAATGATAAGCGGACGTCCCCAAGTATGGTTACGTTGACTATACGCCGCTGGTCGCCTAGTTCACATACGGTACTAAACTACGTTTATACTACTTCTCATTTATTCTTATCGGCATCGGCCTAATTGAGTTGCAGCATGACGTACGTCATGTGACCATAGGTCATGAGAGAGTATATACCTGGATTTCACCATGAGCGCTGACCCCTGTATGGAACATGGTATTGAAATGCTAGGAAGCCCGGTAATATGTTCCTTTCTAACAACAGGTGAGAATACCAGCTGCCGTACCCCATTGCGTGTCATAAAAGACGATAAATGGAAGCAGAACGAGGGGGCTGGGGATTCACTCCTCTTTAACTTTCTCCCTCTAAAACAGGAAAACGAGCGGGGAAAGGAGGAGCCTGCGCCTTTGCAATACCCAATTGCACGAGTCGCGAAATTTGCGTGGTTTTAGTACGGATATAGCAAAGTGAAAAGCGATTGACGTTTATTGAGGAAGAATTTTGATGTGCTGGCTATGATTGAGACGGAGTTGAAAAGTAGGGATAACGTACGTTTAGGGCGGTCAGTGGAAGGGAGTCTGTGCGAGGCAGGTCGAGCACGAGAAAGAGTGGTGTTGATATTATGTCGTATAAACTTTATGTAGATGAATGTGGAAGAAGGTTAAGTTAGGTATATAATGCTGTCTTTTGAGAGTGCTCGCGAATCAGCTACCAAGAGAAGTGAGTAGGATAGATGCATTTCTTTTAGATTAGTCAAGTGCGTGTTTAAAGTTCTTAGACGTTCTACAACGAGGCGACACTAAGGACCTAAATGCGAGAGTTGGAGACGTAATGGTGGAAAATATGGTAGGGATGTACGGCGGCACAGGTAGAAGTGACAGTGTAGAGAATTTGAGAATGCTTGTGCATAAAGCAGGAGCTGGAGGTGTGGGGAACTATTTTCTTTCCCTTTGCACACTTTATACATATCAGACACATTTGAATGGGATCGACACCTGATTGAGATTTTGATTTTTCGGACTAGGCATATTTAACACATCACTATGATACACAACAGGAACTTATTTGGGTTTCGGCGGGAATCCAATAAAGTAGACACGCTAATATACAGTCTCGTCACTAACACGGTCATTGAATGCTACAAAATCTATGTCTGTACTAAACTACGTATGTATCTAACTGCCAGGGTTAGTTCTTTCTAACTGCATCAATAAGACACTATTATTATTTCTAATCACGATGTCAAGTCACGAGGTATCCGCCTGATGTGTCGTGATATCCTGGCAGAGCACAGAAAATTATTAATGCCACACTCACCATTGTTCGGAACGCACTGCTGGACCTAAGGCTAGAAACCCAAGCGGTTACCGCCTTCAAAGTACCCGCAGACCGGCGTCCTGAAATATGTACTCAACCTCAGGACATTTTACCACAAAGATGGTTTACTTCAAACTATAACAACTGCAATGTACGCTTTCATACCATTATTTAAACATATTATCTTAAAAACATGATATGCATTTAACTACTAGAAAATCTTAGAACGATACTCTTCCAAGATAAAGGGAAGTACTTTGGCCCTCTACTCAATACGACAGAGGGAAAACATCTAGGAGGCAGCACAGAGCGGGAACACCATTGGAAGTTGAGAAAAGAATGGGAAGGGAAATATCAAGAATCACTGCCACCCACCATACATTCAAAAAACTCCAGATGTCCACGTCATACTTAACTATATGGTTCCAACAATATACAATTTACAGTTTTCCTTCCTCTGACGAGACATTGTGGGTTTCGTTCCCCACAGAAGGTAGGAAACAGCGTGTTCAAAAAACGAGTTGTCAATAATTGCGCATATTAAAGATGGCCCATGGATCTCGTGTGGGAAGAGCTCTGATGGATCTTGCGTTGATTTCGAGAAGAGGGGTGGAGAGGCTGTTGGATGTACGGGTCTTGATAGGAGAAGGGTGGAGGAATGTCTGACCATCTACTGGTTGAAAAAAAATTGAGAACGTAGCAGACGTGGGAATGAAACCTAAGAATGCAGGAGGAAGAGGGGTTGTGTAAGCGAGTGATATGAATGTCGCGACAGATCTAAGGAGTTCTAGCAAGCGTTGAAGGATGCATAATATTAAGGAGAAATGAGAGACGTATAAAGATTCGGGGTTCTTGTGTGTGAGAAGTGTGTGTGGTATGCCCCATGGGAGCGGGTGTAGGAAGAAGGACTGGGAGTGGTGGAACGATAAATTAAAATGGCGGCGGCGCAGAAGAGAAGCCTTCTAGGAAAGGTTGCAAGCGTAGTCGGTGGTGGACTACGACAACTATAGACGTGAGATTTATAAAATGATCAAGCTGATCTAAATGAAATCTTTAAGTGGCTGGCGAAAAAACTTGCGACTTTACAAATCTAAATTGTTAAAATCCAACCTTAACACAGTCTTCTTATCATTCAAGTTATAACGCTGCCACTGAACAAAAACAGAGCCTGCGCGATTCAGTCGACAAAGGCAAATGCATGCTTTGTTCGAACAACAAATTGCAAATGTCGAGGCAAATGGAAGGAAATTCTGTTTCTGAGCCATAAAAATTTTATATCAAGAGAAAAATGGACAATGCTGGCTCATAGGAAGCACCCAATCTAACCAGTTAAGGCTAGTGCTCTTCCCTGTCGATCCCATTTAAACGAAAGCTCTGAAGAGAGTTGAAACAGATGAAAGAAGTTTCACATCAAAGAAACAGTGTTACAGGAAATTGATTATTATGACAAATTGATAGATTTGAGGTGACGCTCAATCCAAAAACGTTTCGAAACATTCATGGTTATAGACGTAGGGAAAATTCTCGAAGGCTACACGATCAATGTCAACGAAAAAAGTGCAACGAAAGTGACAATGGAATACCAGGCAAGGATTGGGCGTTTGTGTTTCTTCAACGTTCCAGAACTGATGGTCGGTAAATGATGCAAATCAGAGCATTTATCACTTTCACAACCCGTGGTAACTTAGTTATTAAATCGAATGCCGCCGGAAATACGTGAAATCAAAAATGTGATGCAATTGTCTGCTATTGCAAACATCTTGAGGTCCCAAAGTCGATTGGACAAGTACCTCAGCTGAGTTTCTGAGCTACCTCTAATCAGTGGATTAGAGGTATGGAGTTCGCTACTCGAACGCGATGGAACCGGAATCTGACTGACGAATGTGACAGTATCATACAAATGCTGACGCCTCAGCCCGAGTGAAGAGTGTCCAACGATTGAGGGTAAGGTGGCAGCCACGCTGTGACCCGCTATAACAGCGAAGTATCTCTGAGCATCTCCTAGAAAGCGCTGGCACAATGATGACTGCAGCCTTCGACCCTGACCCCGAGTTGTTTGCTGCCTCAGACGCTGACACCGTTGAGGCTGCTGCCTCAGACTGTGACATCGTTTAGACTGTTGTCTCATACTCTGACACCGTGAGGACTGCTGCCTCAGACTTTAATACCGTTAAATCTACTGCCTCAGACTAGGATAACGTTGAGGCTGCTGTCTCAGACTCTAACATTGTTAGGACTGCTGCCTCAAACTATGGCACAGTGATGTCTGCTGCCTTGACTCTGACGCTGTTAATGGTATTATCTCAGACTATGCCACCTTGATGACTGTTTGCCTCAGGCTCTGATACCGTTGAGGCTGCAGCCTCCGACCTTTGCGCTGTGAGTGCTGCCGCCTCACATTCTGCAGCAGGTGTGCTGCTGATCATCGAGTTCAATCTAATGTATCGACTTTTCCTAGTCAATGGGCCATTAGACCTTTTCCGATCTATAGGAAATTTGCTCACCTCAGTGTTCGTCTCCTCGTTTCTGTCATTGTAATTTTAATTTGTAATCGTGCTCACGTTAAGGCACTAGTACAGGAGTTACTTAAATCTGGCTACTGAAAACCGTAGATTTATTTGCATACACTTCCAAAGTAAACCGTCTTAATAATTATATTTTTCGTTTAAATCTTTTGCAGGGCAGAGGTGTTAGGGCTAAACTCTATGCCCACCTAGAAGTTTGGGCGCCTTAGCATGATGGTTTGAGACGTAAGGAATGGATATGGAGACTGTAATTGAAGAACTAAAGTAATTGTCTGTGAAATTTTATTAAAGTGTAACATTTATTATTTACCTATATTTTTCTTCAATTCACGTTTAAGCAACGTCCGAGCACCACGAAATTGAAAACAGGAACATTTTGTTTCGATTCAGGGGTCAGTCCTGTGATATTTGTGAATAACTCTCGCGTGGGAGTTCCTTCTGTAATCGATGCAACCCAGAGTAAGTACATTGATGTAAATGTGATGTTTCTTAAGATTACTTTGTCGCATCACAGTCTGTTGACCGTCCCGACAATAAACTTCAGAAATGATTAGATAGGTGAACCTGTTACCGAGTGGAAGGAGGTGTCGTCAAGATTGATTTGGGTAAAAGTTAAGCTAGGTCTAGAAAGACAGGCGTTTGTGAGTGTTAATGGACCTAGCAGTGTGAGGAGTGAGAAGGAGGGGGAGAAATATTGGACTGACCTGAGTAAGTGTAATGAGAGTTTTGGAGGTCAATGCAACGCGGTTGTACTGGGTGACCTAAAGTCGATAGTTGGAGATGTTGTGGTGGAGAATGTGGTAGGGAGGTATGCCGTTCACTGTAGAAATGACCGTGGATAGAGTCTGATAAGTTTGCGCATGGAGCAGGACCTGGTGGCTAGAAACAGGCTTGTTCAATAAGCGAGATAACCACAAGTGCACGTGGATAAAGATGACTCATGATGCAGTGGTGGTGAGCGCACTGGTGGATTTTGTGCTGCTTTCAATGAGAGTGATGGGAAGGCTGTTGGATGTGCGTGTTCTGAGAGGAGAGGGTGGAGGACTGTCTGACTATCTATTGGTGGAAGGTTGATTGAAAGTGGAGCAGAGAAAGAAAGAGAACAAACGAGTTGGTAGAAATAACAGTGGTAGTGAATGTAAGTGACCTGAACGAGGTAAGCAGACTTGAAGAGTTCCAGCGATGGTCGAGGGAGGAGTATGACATCGTGAGAGGGCAGGGCCAGATAAATGTTTAGGAAGACTAGGAGACGTTCAGAGATGCGTTGTTGAGATGTGTGAAAAATGTGTGTAGTGTACGCAGTACGGGCTGGGGCAGAAGGAAGGGGTGCGAGTGGTGGAACTAAGAGATCAAACTGGTGGTGGCGCTGAAGAGAAATCAAGAGAGGATTAGTTGCATTCAAGATCGGTGGTTGCCTATCACAACTATAGTGAGAAGAGAAAAGAGGTGAAGCATGTGGTGAGAAGAAATAAGACGGACGCGATGACATGTGAGAAACACGGTTGTGCCAAAATTTTGAGGAGAACCAAAAGATATCGTGAAATGAGCTAAAGACGGTGAGAAAGTGCATGACCTGTGAAGAGGAGGTGGTGAAAGATAAAACTGGCCAAATGTTGCTGGAAAGTGGCGATGTACAGCAGAGGTGTGCCAAGCATTTTGATGAGTTGCCAAATGTTGAGGTTTTCAGAAAAGCTGACATCGTTGCTGTGGTTGGTGGTGCACGGATGCCGGTTTTTGGGAGGAAACTTGTTGCGGACATTAGTAGAAAGAGGTGCAAGAAACGGTTCAGGTGATAAAAACAGAGGAAGCCCCTAGTTTGGACAATGTTGCGACTGAGTGCCTGAGGAGGGGTGGAGTAACGAAAGTCAAATGACTGGTTACCCTAATTAATGTACATTTTGCGTCAGGCGTGGTGCAGGATGAGTGACTCAGTATTTGCATTGTTCTATTGTATATGAGAAGAAAAGTTAGAAATGAATGTTGCAACTCGAGAAATTTCAGTTGGTCATGTGCGGTCGATAAAATGTACGGGAGAGTGCAAATCAAGAAGATTAGAGGCAGTACGGATGGTACAATTGGCGTGGAACAGTGTGGCTTCTTGAGATTTTTGCAGTGAGACAAGTCTGTAAGAGCTACCTTGTGAAAGGAAGGGTTGTGTTTTGTAAATTTGTCGATTTGGAAAGGCCTATGACAGGGTCGACAGGGAAGTGCCATTGATGGTGTTGCGTTTGTATTGAACAGAAAGAAATCTATTTGGACCGGTTCACTAGCAAGGCATTGGTACGTTCTCAACACCCATGCCTTGCTAGTGGGGTGTTCGAGTCCATTTTATCACCTGTGTTCTCAACAACAAAGCCATGCTGATGGGCGGGTTCGTGTTCATGTCGTAAACACCGTCGTCCAAAACAACAAAGCCTTGCTGGTGGACGTGTTCGTGTTCATGTCGCTATCACCTGCGTTCTCAACAACAAAGCCGTGCTGGTGGACGTGTTCGAGTCCATGTTATCACCTGCGTTCTCAACAACAAAGCCTTGCTGGTGGACGTGTTCGAGCCCATGTTATCACCTGCGTTCTCAAAAACAAAGCCTTGCTGGTCGCCGTTTTCGTGTCCATGTCGTTACTACCAGCATCCAAAACAACAAAGCCTTGCTGGTGGACGTGTTCGAGTCCAAGATATCACCTGCGCTCTCAACAACAAAGTCTTGCTGGTAGGCGAGTTAGTGTCCATGTCGTTATCACCTTCGTTCTCAACACTATTATTAGGAAGAAAAATTGGCGCAAACATGGCGTCTCCTTGACTTCTTCTGAACATAATTCCAACAAATAAACAGGTTTTGATTCTTTTGAGAACTTCAACGAAAGCGAATTCGTCGTCGGCCACCAGCTCGACATGCATTGGAGACATCATGCGTTCAAGACAGTAGTAGTACTTTAGGCAAAATTTGCATGTGACCATAAACTTCATTGTGGTATTTCATATTTTCTTGTAGTGGTTAGTGCGATGATGTTAATAAATATTGTGGTCATTTTGATTTTGCTGCTACCATGAATTTTTCGAGACATATTATTTTAAAGCGTTTGGCTGTTGTCGCTTAATAATGTTGATGATAAAATCACCAATGCTCGTGGAGGGTACGTGTCGCCGTCTATCGTTCGGTAAACATAGACTCGTGCTCCGGTTTTGAATTTCTGCCACTTAGTTTTCTGCGTAAACTGTGGGAATTATTTCCTTTCCCTTATCACTTTGCACATTGATCTTTCCTTATAATACACTTCTAATGGGATCGACAACTGATTGCATACATGAGTTTAAAGAATTGGGCATATATTTAACACATCACTGATACAATGGGAACTTACTTGGATTTGGCGGGATTTGGGTCTTCACGAATTGCCACTTCATGTAGCGTTTTTTTTTTCTCAAGTCTTTTCGTACTACGCACCTATTGTTATACTAAAACTGCGTCATTCTAACTGGCAGGGTTAGTTTTTTCTCTACTGCTACAGTCACTAACATCTATCTCTAGTCGACGGCTTCTTGCTGTTAAGTTCAGCATCCAAAAGGTGTTTCACATCCTTGAGCGAACCGTCACGAACGACCCGAGTCATAATTAAACGCACAGTGAAACCCATCAGCTTCTTACCCAAGGGGCGATCATTTTTCAAGCTCGCCGGTTGGTAACAACATACGCACGGACACTCAGGACTGACCATAAACACAAGATGGTTAACTTCAATCCACAACAACTACAACATTACCGTAATTAAAACATTACCCTACCATAGAAAATGACCTATTTCAATGTTATATATATACCTTAGAATGACTTACTCCCACAACAGGGGGATACCTTGCTTTTTAAAGAATTGTTCTATAAACGACAGGGGAAATTTATGTGACAACAGC
>SDVV010033928.1:0-11238 GCA_016164225.1 Gammarus roeselii
ATATAACATTGAAAGAGGTCATTTCTATGGTATGGTAATGTTTTAATTACGCCAAGAAAGTGTAAGTCATAGTTGTTGAATTGAAGTAAAACTTTTTGTGTTCGATGTCCGTGCGTAGGTTGTCACCAACCGGCGAGCTTGAAAAATGATTGCCCCATGGGAAAGAAGCCTGAGGCAGTCAGTGTCCATGTAACTATGCCCGAGTTCGTACGTGACGATGTGCTCCCGGGCGGAAACACCAATTTTGGATACCTCAAGAACAACTGTACCATTAGACTAGTTTAAGTGTAGGTCTTACTGTAGCTGTAGAGAGCGTGACTAACCCTGCCAGTTAGAATGACGCAGTTTTAGTATAACAATAGGTGCGTAGTTCTAACTGACCGTTGACGACAGTGTATTCAAAAAATGAAGCCACATGAAGTGGCCATCAATTCGTGAAGACCAAAATCCAAGTAAGTTCCCATTGTATCAGTGATGTATTGAATATATGCCCAATTGTTTAAATTCAAAGATGCAATCATTTGTCGATCCTATTAAAAGTGTGTAAAGTGCTGAGGGAAAGGAAATAATTCTCACACTGCCTGTCCCTCAATACCCACCCGCTTCCATAGAAGCCGCGTGCAATCCTAGCACTCCTACAACCACACGCTTCCATGGGAGCTGCTTACAACCCCTGCACCCACACGCCTTAATGGGATCTGCCTGCTCTTTGACACACACGTTTCCATATGAGCGGCCTGCCTCCAAACATCCAAACACACACACCCATGAAAGCTGCATGAAACCCCTGTACCCCAGCACGCTTCCATGTAAGCTGTTTGTAACTCCTGCACTCAAACACCTAAATGCTGCCATTGGACCAGTCTGCTTCCCATCACTCACACGTTTCCATGGGAGTAGCCTGCCGCCCTTGCACCCCAGCACCCACATGCCTCAATGGAAGATATCAGTATCCTATACACGCTAACACCCGCACGCTTCCCACTAAAGCCGCCTGCATCCCTTACACCCAAACGCCCACCCACACGCTGCTATGGAAGCCGCCTGCTCCCAACATCCGCTCATTTGCATGGCAATGGACCAGATCATTTATTCCGGCAGCTGGCCCACATCTGCAGTCGCAGTTCTGGCGCCCCTTCAAAGTTGACAGGACCTTTCATGTTAGCAGATTACAGGCCAGGAAAAACACCTCGTATAGAAAGGGACCCGCGAGATCAAAGTTGTGTACGGTGGGGTTGTGATCTCGCTGTTCTTAATCCTTGGATTGACTTATCATACTATTTTTTTTCCTTTGAACCGAGATCTCATTTTCTAATATCTTACCTCTATTGTTGGAATTTCTAGGTGCCACTTTTTCTAACCCAGCGTTTCAGATATCTCGGACCCTTTTTCTATTTATAGTTAGGAACTGGCAGCGTTCGTCACGCCCCAAGTGTCAGTCTATTGTTAGGACGACACAACAGGACTATCACTCTGGCAGCAAGAAGACAGGCGGCTGGTCCCGAAAACCATCACAGTCGCGGGGAAAATATTTCTAGGGCCCTTTGTCCTCAGTCGTTCTGTTATATGCTGTATTTTTTTGCGTGTAAGCTTCGATTTGTTGGGTCTGGATTCAAGAGGTGTTGGGTCCGTGCATTAGACATGTCAGGTCCGTCCTGTAGAGATGTCAGGTTCGTGCTATAGACGTGTTAGGTCCGTGCAACAGAAGTTAGGTCTGTGCTAGAGACGTGTTAGGTCCGTTTAATAGACGTGTTAGGTCCTTGCTGCAGACGTGTTGGGCTCGTGCTATAGACGTGTTAGGTCCGTGCTACAGAAGTTAGGTCCGTGCTACAGAAGTTAGGTCCGTGCTACAGAAGTTAGGTCAGTGCTATAGACGTGTTAGGTCCGCGCTACAGAAATTAGGTCCGTGCTACAGAAGTTAGGTCCGCGCTACAAAAGTAAGGTCCGTGCTACAGAAGTAAGGTCCGTGCTACAGAAGTAAGGTCCGTGCTACAGAAGTTAGGTCCGCGCTACAGAAGTAAGGTCCGTGCTATAGACGTTAGGTCCGTGCTATAGACGTTAGGTCCGCGTTAAAGAAGTACGGGCTTAAGGGTCCATTCTAGCAGTATTCCAAAATTGAATTTGTAGTACAACAAGCCTAGCCTAGCCTATATGAGGTGACTATCGTTCATGGGCTGAAGGATGCTGAAATCTCTAACTGAGGTTGTTGCCACCTTGGCGGCAATAGTCCTAAAGTCACATTTTCTTAGTAAGGGGATGGATCAGTCTCCCAGTGTTTGTAGAGGCGGTTTTCGAATGTATCTACGTTATTACTGTTAACGTACATATTGCAGGCATGATATAGTATGATGGCAAGATGTAGTGCTAACAGAATGTAGTGCTCGCCAGATAAGGCAGCGGAAGGCGTAGTGCCAGTAAGGCGTATTGCGAGTAAGGCGTAGTGCGGGTAAGGCGTAGTGCGGGTAAAGAGAAGTGCGGCTCGGCTTTTGTGATCTTTCTTTCCACCTCTAACTGATGAGTTGCTTCATCAATGGAGTCGAACCCTTGGGACTTTATTTGCGGATGGATATCCGCAAATAAGCGTATTTCTGTAATTCTCTGATAACCAAACCTTCGCACCACTCTACTCCTTGAGAGTTAAATTCTTTACCTGTTCTTTACCTTCGTTCCTCAACACAATCTTTGTTGTATTTGATTTCTTACCTTTCATCTTATCCTTGATCTTAATTTTTAGGCAATCAATGAACCATTTCACCCATCCAAAGATAGTTACTAACCAGTCAAAGTTGTCATATTCTGTATTATTTAGTCTTTCTTTGCGTGTAAGCTCCCCCCACTGTGCACTTGAGCAGGAGAGTTCTCCCGCTCTTAGATTTCACTATATTCTTGGTCCCTTGACACCACGGGTGGCTTGACTTGATTTCCCTTGAGCTGACTCTTCGAGTTATTAGGCCATCAATGTTCTAATTTCGTCAGCAGGGTAATATGTCTTAGCTTCCACAGGGCCTGCAGATTGTATCCATCCCAATTCCACTTGACTGTGGCCACATGTGTATGGCCTCAACAATGTCTGCTTTTTTTAATTAGCCTCACTTCAATTTTTGGCGAGTCGTGCTCCGTGTAGTGCCTCAGTCAACTCCAACCTAGACACAGTAAGATTTTTCTTAGGTGCTATCTGTCTCTTTCCATCGATAGTGTGGCTTAACTTTCACTGTGCCCATACACAACTGCTCCATGTGTCGCCGTGGAAGTATCTACAAGCGCGTGTAAGATCATCGACTTGCCTATCTATGAGTTGCATTTGACGGGTACGTCGCCCATCTGCAAGCACTCTTCTTGATTTTTGCAAAAAAAATTGCAGTGGCTCTTGTCTTTAACGCCCCTTCGCCTCCCATACTTAACCAAGTGGTGGTCAATTGTGACATTCAGAACGAACTGTGAGCAGGTTGCTCATAAGATTATTTTGAAGCGATAGGTGTCTATGGAGCCGTCAGGATTCAGGTTATCTCTGGACCATAGAAATCTTGTGAAGTCTGTTCTGCTCATCCAAGCCCACCTTCATGAACGCATTTGATATGCCAGAAATGGCGGCAAGCATCCCCACTCTGAATAGCATCATCATCTGAGGTTGCACTGGAACCATAGATGGCCCATGATGAAAGCAATCATTTACACACACTGTATCGTTGTGTTATCTTGCAGAACAATCAAAACTCACACGCAACGGTATTGTCGAAGGCTCCTCCTTGATCACAGCATGGTGTGGCAGATGATAGCACACTTTTGGTTGCTTTACGTTACTTACCCTTTCAATGAAGCCTCTTTGCAATTGTTCTTACATAACACTGTAAGAGTGCATCAAAAGTTCAGTTACTGATCTCAAATGTCTAGATTATCCATCAACCTCCCTTGTGCCATACGTTTAACGATCGACAGTGTGCTGTTGTCGAACGATCGAAAGCTGCCTTATCATTAGGGTGTGCTTCCTCAGGTGATTTAGAAATGTTATCTAATCTCCAATAGAGGTTGATATCTCTTTCAGGTTCCTTGCCGGACACATGTACCGCAAGTGCAGTGATCACATTACTTCTTGTGTGACCTTGAATTTTCTTAATATGAACTGATAGTAGGTCTCCTAACATGGAAGATATTATAGTTATTCTTTCATCCTGTTTCTCAGGAAAAACAAAATCATAGTAACGGTCTGCTCCAACGAGCAGACCGTTACTATGTGTCGGTACTTCAATGATGACATTTGTTGTCAAATTGGCTTCTGTTCCTTTGCTGTTGGATACTTTAGATGGTCATGGTGGCTGACGAAATGCCGTATCTCCATTACTCAGAATTCCACTTTAGATGAAGGTTCTGTGAACCACCTCATCAAACATTGCTGCGGGTACGGAGATCACCTTCCTATAACCAGCTGCTAGTGCATTTACAGTCGCTGCACAGGTAGGATTATTAACTTTGAGCTGGTAGCTCGTGCTGCTGTAGACCTAGTATTGTTTGCTCCTGGCTCAGCTTCGTTTCGTCGAGCTATCTATTTTTGACGCAGAGCACACCATAATGCCCGGTGATTTTGCAGTTCTTACAGAACGGTTTTTTTTTCATGGCAATCAACAGAACGGTGACCTGACTTCAGACTTTGCTGCAGAAAAAAATCGACTCAAACACCTTATCTTTTCTTTCATACTTTGTCCCGTATTTTCTGCAGCGATAGACTGAATGATCTTCATCATAATATGTACATCCAGTTGCTCCCACTGGGAAAGGCCCCACATTCGACTGCTGCTCTTGAGTATTTCTGTCGGATGATGTCGACTACCGACCATAGTATTGCTTCTTGAACTTCCTGTACGGACGTTCGTCTTATATTTACTTGTGACTTGGAGGACGAATGTCCTGTGAGACTTGAAGCCTCTCAGTCTTCAAGTCTAGTGATCACTAGCATGAGTGCTTCCCTGAGATCAGTCAGATTCCATGCAGTATCTGTATCTCTGCCCCTGCTATAGGCTTCTTGGATCCTTGATGATAGTTTGCATTTGATCCTGTTCGCGATTATGAGGAATAGTTTGAGCAATCACTGCAATCAATTACTGCTGTTTCAGATGACAAAGAAGTGTTTTCACTTTATCTGAATTCTTGCAACAAAGGAACAGATTCAGAAAGCGCCGGATGATCGTTAAGTGCGTTTAGATGCCCCATCTCAATGCGATCCTTATTTCCTCACTTCTTCTCCAGCATATTTCTTACTATTGGGCGAGTTGTATCTGTTAGGGTTAAGCCTGCGAGTACATTCTTAGCAGCACCTTTCAATTTGCCATGCGAATTGGAACTTTCAAGAGGGTTCCAGCTCATAATTTTTACGATTAGTTCTGATGCCTTGCCAGAAAGATATTTAGCGCAGGATGTTTCCTGACAAGTCTGACATATCTAGCAAGGACAGCTATTCCTCACATTCCTGTGGGAAGAATCGCTTTTTGATGCAGCAGATCTACAGGCTGGTTTTGTTTGTAATTCACTGCTCTATTTTTGACCTATACGAGGATGATCTTCAAAGCTTTGAGCGACTCGTCATTTTCATCTGCTAGCTGGATGACCGCTTATTCCTGGATATTTCCATCAGCATCATCATTCATTTGATTATGGAGGGCACACGCATCTTCAATACATTTTTCTGCAGTGAGCGAAGACCTTGCAATCGAGTTTCTTAATGTTTTCCACTGCATTGAAAGGGGTGACTTCGGAACGCGCTTCTTACTTTTTCGTAACCTTGGTCAGCTTACTTCTCAAGCGAGTTATTTTAATCACAACAGCCCTAACTGCATTTCATTCCATTTCGATCAGCTGTTGATGCCCAAATTATCATTTGCATGTATGAAATCTATGATTGCGTGCAGAAAACAAAATCACAAGTGATCCCCTGATGCACACTATTCAGGAACATAAATATGTTAAAAACTCGAAATTGTGGCAGAAAAAGTTGAAACAGGTTGAAAATACAACACAAATACATCTGAAAACCAAAGATTGCTTAGGCAGAGGAAGCTACTAAGAAATAATCCTGCAACATGACAATCAGAAAACTAGTAACCTTGCGTACAGACGACTATTCAAGTATTTATCTAACTTGCATTGCAAAAATGTGGGAGGAATCAATCAATAATCTTATGCTAACCGGGCAATAATGAGACCCTCGATCTTCATCAAATAGTTCCCTACTAGTACCTGAAGTTGCAGTATTTCAATCTTGATGGCTCTGAGCATGAATTGATTAGTTGATATTTCTATACGTATGAACAGAATATTAAATTCCTGCTCATGTTATATGTACTTTTTGGTTCTCAAAGTGAATCTGAAATAATCAATCGTTCTTTGAGTTAGCTATATTGAAGACTAACTTTTGTATTGATAAAGTAATTTGCTTTACAGCGTTGATACTTTCTCTGGTTACTTTATCATTATGCGGTGATGGCTGACGTTTCCATGCATTCGGAAAACATGTATTAATTACATTCAACGTTACCGTAAGTATCTTTTCTCACAAGGTCCTCAAAAATACCATATGCGGCTCCTTATTTATCTTTCCTAGGGGCGATTTATCGAAAATTTATTACCACGTTAGTGATTACGAGAATGCTTCAAAACATGCATAGGACATACAAGTTCAATCGTCCTAAAAACTTTGTTATGGCTTCGATTGGTTATTTATTCCCACATGAAATACAGAATAACCATATAAGGCACGCGTGGTGTGTAAAATCCTACGTAAAACTGATACTCGCTCATATCTCTTCAATGTGCTAATATATGTTGCTCTCCTTGAAGCTATTCTTCAATTCAATAATCATCAATATGATCGTTCAATAAAATATCAAAAATTGTTAGTACTTTGTCTACAAATAGCATAATTACACACTTTCACATGAGCGTGGGCGCCCATTTAGCCGACACTGTCTTGACTGGACGTGGGTTAAGTGTGGGACTAACTGTCGTACGAGGAAGATATGTTGATGAGAGCGCGCTCCGCCTGATACGCCGCGGGGTACACGTTCGAGTAAAACTTCTACTATAGCGCTTATTATTCTCATTTCCTTTGCAAGATCTTATCGATTGACTATACTACAGGCGGGAGCGATTCATGCTACACTTGATGACTGCAGGTCAGTTACCAAGTCATAACAGTCAATCCGCCACTTGTCAATGAAATTTCGTGGTTTAAATGGACCTACATAAGCGGCAACGCGGGACTTCGTCGAGATAGTCACGTGGCGTGCTTAACAGGGTTGTTAACACAATTTAGCAGACGTGGTTTAGCAGGATTGTTGTAATCATTCCTAGCTCATTTTAACCTTACAACCTGTGGTTGAGGACTGACTTTAGGAGCAGCTTCAGGCCGGCAATCGTTTGCAGACATTCTTGTTTGTCGGATAGGTGGCTATTTTTGGATAAGCTCACCATATTTAACGTCTTCCTACTCACATCTTTGTTAGTCTTACTGCCTATTTAAACTATGTATTTAAAAAATGATCTAGATTGTTAGTAATTCAATTGCGGCTTGCCATCACTGGAGGTAATCTTGGCGATATCTCTTTAGTTCCTCATTATTATGAGGAAATGTTCAACCCATCTACACTGGTCTATGGCCACATAGGATCTTGGCCGCCGATTTGGCTCAAGGATGGGCATTGACAGTCTTTTCTTAAGAGAGCAGCCCTCAGGCGGTACAACAATACACTTACTGTCTCCTCCGAACCAAATCAAATATTACTTAACCAATTTCCTATACAACCCGCCTACAGAACCTATCAGGCATTACTTAATCGCATTGCAGTGATTATTTTTCAACGTTCTCTTTTCACTATATTACCGGCTTAATGAACTAAATCAGGCATGACTTTATTATAATGCGGTAATTATTTTTAAACGTTCTCTGTCTACTCAAGTATTACTTTTAATATATACGAACCAAGATGAATCAATCCAAGCCGAAGCAGATGGATCGAACCAATTGGGACAGGCAAGGCAACAACTACACGCCCCCCAGTCCATCTACTCAGTCGCTGAGCACTCCATCTCTCAGAGGACGGCCTACCCTATACGTTATCACAAACGAAACTTCTCTTGAGAAGGGTATTTAAGGATATGTTTCCCACTTTCTTTCCATACTGTCCCTAAGGTTCGTTGAAGTCGGTCGAGCAATATTTATTAATGTTCCCTATGAAATTTACAGGAACGAATCAACTGTACAGTGACGAAAAAATATTCGTTAACGACTTTTGCTTTAAATACAAATTAGGAGGCTAGTCTTCGGTGAACATTTGAACCAATTGGACACTTGATTAGCATTTTAAATTTAGTACCTCATATTTACGGACGCACTGCGTTTTAAAAATATCTACAATTTTGAAGTAGTAGTAGAAATTGCCTCGTTCTTCTATTAATAGATTAGAAGTTACGATTTTGTTTTATGCTAGTGTATAGTAGCAAGAAGAAAATCTTTACGATTTAAGTTGAACTAAAATTTAAAATGATAATTTATAACTAATCCTTTGCGTAGTAATGACGTCCTAACTTTAATTAATAATTTTAATGATTCGGTTGAACCACAAATGCCAAAATATAATTCCAATCAAAGGGAATTAGAACTTCGAACAGTTTAATTATTTCTGATATACAGATTAACAATCAGCAGATTTTCTTTTGCTACCAGACACCATCAGAACAATGGTATTTACTTAAGATCCACTTTAACTTACCCCTACAGATGTGCCAATTGTATGAAACAATTCTGATTTTGTTACAAATTCATACAAATGAAAAATTTAACTTAAACCTCATACAATAACATTGATATCGTATCTCGAGGGTGACGTGTCCCTACTCTCCTCAGGATATCCGGCCAGTAGGGTAACTTCACTCTCTTATATCCACTATTTTTCGCCTCACGACGTCTTCCCTGGTCGTTAACATGTTTGTCTTCTTTCCTCCTCTCAATGTGTTCTCCGTGGAGGGTAACATATCCTTCTACTACGCTCCTCCCTTCAGGAAGTACGCCTTAGAGGGTTACTCGTCATTCTTTTCGCCCTCTTGCTTGCAGGATCTTATACTTTATGGGTTACTTGTTCTTTCTTCTTTTCTCACATCTACTCTGCAAGATTTTCTCCTTGAGAAGTACCACGTCCCTTTCTCCTCTTCCCCTCAGAGTCTCCTCGAGTATGCTAACATGTCTCCTTTGGTTCCTCTCCTCCACAGGATGTCCGTGGAGGAGTGCGACTGCGTTGTGATAGGAGGAGGAGTGATGGGCCTCAGCTCTGCCCTCGCCCTGGCTGAGATCGGCCGTAGGACGCTGCTGCTGGAACAGGTGAGATCAGGGACGTGCCTGTGGGCAGTGATGAGCCAGATAATGTATCTAAGTACGTTATCTATATACTGCGTCCGGTTATCAGTGTATGAATTTGGACAGAGGTATCTATTTTTTTGCGCTGTTATGTCTAACACTGTCTAAGGGGGCTCGGTTGGGTGGTAGCCCCGCTCGAAGTCCGACAATAGGAAGCACTAACAGGTCAAGTTCTACGAGTCTAGAATAGGAAGGAATGAATTGGGAAGGACTATAGAGTCAGGTTCTATAAGTCCTTCAATAGGAAGGAATGCATAGCGAAGGACAAAAGAGTCGGGATTTAAAACAGTCCATTCAATGAAGAATGGAATATCCACCCTTAAGTCGGAGGAAATATGTCTATGCGGCTAACGGAGATGCACTAGACGAATAATGCATTACGACGCTCTTCCACCAACGCCAGTCCCAGCTGTAGGTGCAATACGTATAGGTGGATCAGGAGTGACTGATAGTCTCAAGTTTCCCCAGCACATACTTTCAAGACCGTTGCGTTTCATACTTCAGTCAGAAACGGACGCCGCTCAGTAATTAAACTTGATTTTTTTTTCGGTAGACTGTTCGCAAGTCGTTGCCGTTACACAAAATCTATCAATGTTTAACAGTCATGAACTAGGCTCTTAACGGATAATATTGTGATTTGTTTGCAAGATGCAAGTTCTATTAAGGATTATGTTACGTTATGAATTTATACATCTGCGGTAAGCGGATGAATGCCATGCGCACGATAATTTGTTAATAGATTGTGTATCAAATTGGTTATCTTCATTGTGTTCTGGTCATAGTGAAAATGGAACATGGATTTCAAACCTCCCGAGGGAGATTCAGCTCCATGCACACAATTGTTAACAATTGACAGCTCCAAGCACACAATTGTTAACAATTGACAGCTCCAAGCACACAATTGTAAACAATTGACAGCTTCATGCACACAATTGTTAACAATTGACAGCTCCATGCACACAATTGTTAACAATTGACAGCTCCAAGCACACAATTGTTAACAATTGACAGCTCCATGCACACAATTGTTAACAATTGACAGCTCCAAGCACACAATAGTTAATATTGACAGCTCCAAGCACACAATTGTTATCAATTGACAGCTCCAAGCACACAATTGCTAACAATTGACAGCTCTAAGCACTCAATTGTTAACAATTGACAGATCCAAGCACACAATTGTTAACAATTGACAGCTCCAAGCACACAATTGTTAACAATTGACAGCTCCAAGCACACAATTGTTATCAATTGACAGCTCCAAGCACACAATTGTCAACAATTGACAGCTCCAAGCACACGATAGTTAATATTGACAGCTCCAAGCACACAATTGTTAACAATTGACAGCTCCAAGCACACAATTGTTATCAATTGACAGCTCCAAGCACACAATTGTTATCAATTGACAGCTCCAAGCACACGATAGTTAATATTGACAGCTCCAAGCACACAATAGTTAATATTGACAGCTCCAAGCACACAATTGTTATCAATTGACAGCTCCAAGCACACAATTGTCAACAATTGACAGCTCCAAGCACACAATTGTTATAAATTGACAGCTCCAAGCACACAATTGTTATCAATTGACAGCTCCAAGCACACGATAGTTAATATTGACAGCTCCAAGCACACAATAGTTAATATTGACAGCTCCAAGCACACAATTGTTATCAATTGACAGCTCCAAGCACACAATTGTCAACAATTGACAGCTCCAAGCACACAATTGTTATAAATTGACAGCTCCAAGCACACAATTGTTATCAATTGACAGCTCCAAGCACACGATAGTTAATATTGACAGCTCCAAGCACACAATAGTTAATATTGAC
>SDVV010033929.1:0-11238 GCA_016164225.1 Gammarus roeselii
GCATGCGAGGCCGCTGTACACTGGTCCCGCCACGGGCAGCGCCAGAGACAGGCACTAGGGCTGCATGCGAGGCCGCTGTACACTGGTCCCGCCACGTGTAGCGCCAGAGGCAGGCACTAGGGCTGCACGCGAGGCCGCTGTACACTGGTCCCGCCACGTAAAGCGCCAGAGACAGGCACTAGGGCTGCATGCGAGGTCGCTCTACACTGGTCCCGCCACGTGCAGTGCCAGAAACAGGCACTAGGGCTGCATGCGAGGCCGCTGTACACTGGTCCCGCCTCGTGCAGCGCCAGAGACAGGCACTAGAGCTGCATGCGAGGTCGCTGTACACTGATCCCGCCACGTGCAGCGCCATAAACAGGCACTAAGACTGCATGCGAGGTCGCTGTACACTGGCCCCGCCACGTGCAGCGCCTGAGACAGGCACTAGGGCTGCATGCGAGGCCACTGTACACTGGTCCCGCCACGGGCAGTGCCAGAGACGCACTAGGGCTGCATGCGAGGCCGCTGTACACTGGTCCCGTCACGGGCAGCGCCAGAGAAAGGCACTGGCGCTGCATGCGAGGCCGCTGTACACTGGTCCCGCCACGGGCAGCGCCAGAGACAGGCACTAGGGCTGCATGCGAGGCCGCTGTACACTGGTCCCGCCACGTGCAGCGCCAGAGGCAGGCACTAGGGCTGCACGCGAGGCCGCTGTACACTGGTCCCACCACGTACAGCGCCAGAGACAGGCACTAGGGCTGCATGCGAGGTCGCTGTACACTGGTCCCGCCACGTGCAGCGCCAGAAACAGGCACTAAGGCTGCATGCGAGGCCGCTGTACACTGGTCCCGCCTCGTGCAGCGCCAGAGACAGGCACTAGGCCTGCATGCGAGGTCGCTGTACACTGGTCCCGCCACGTGCAGCGCCAGAGGCAGGCACTAAGGCTGCATGCGAGGTCGCTGTACACTGTTCCCGCCTCGAGCAGCGCCAGAGACAGGCACTAGGGATGCATGCGAGGTCACTGTACACTGGTCCCGCCACGTGCAGCGCCAGAGACAGGCACTAGGGCTGCATGCGAGGCCGCTGTCCACTGGTCCCGCCACGGACAGCGCCAGAGACAGGCACTAGGGCTGCATGCAAGGCCGCTGTACACTGGTCTCGCCACGGGCAGTGCCAGAAACAGGCACTAGGGCTGCATGCGAGGCCGCTGTACAATGGTCCCGCCACGTGAAGCGCCAGCGGCAGGCACTAGGGCTGCATGCGAGGCCGCTGTACACTGGTCCCGCGACGTGCAGCACTAGAGGCAGGCACTAAGACTGCATGCAAGGCCGCTGTACACTGGTCCCGCCACGTGCAGCGCCAGAGGCTGGCACTGGCACTGCATGCGAGGTATCTGTACACTGGTCCCGCCATGGGCAGCGCCAGCGGCTGGCACTGGCGCTGAGGGCAAGGTTGCTGTCCACTGGTCCCAACACGTGCAGCGCCAGAGGCTGGCACTGGCGCTGCATGCGAGGTTGCTGTACACTGGTCCCACCACGGGCAGCGCCAGAGACTGGCACTGGAGCTGCATGCGAGGCCGCTGTTCTCGGCCTTCGCGCCCAGGTACGCAGAAATACATCCAGACGAACAATTGTTTAAACTTGTAATGAAAAGTTTCAGTGAAGTACGCAAAGCAGTTTCCTATCCAAGAGACTAGACTTGTCTAAGTTATGAATACAAGTGAGAATTAGTGGGCCTCATTCAGCACCGATCTAAGCCATGGGAATTGATCGCTCTACGGTGTTAAATTTAATCTCTTGAAACCGCCTTCATTGAGCCCGCAGCATACGGACGACCAAAAGTCGAAACACTTTGTTTATCACATCGACCAACTACTCTATTTAACCAATCTTCATCCATGTGTCACTAAAACGAGACTAAATTAATAGATACAGGAGCAAACTTTTGAAATACAGAAAAGAAATTAAACTCAATAATATATATTTTAGTGGAACGAGTATTAATATTAATTCCCTACCTTTGTCAATCATTTTGTTTTGAGTCCGGTCAGTTACGGATGAAGCAATAAGGAATAAGTTTTATTTCAATGCAAGTGCTTCGGCATTTGAGAAACACGAAGCAGAACGGCGTACACCTGACTAGTATCAAGCAACACAATAGAAGAACGTAGTTAGTGCAACACGTATCCAGCAACACGACAGATGAACGCAGTTAGTGCAACACGTATCCAGCAACACGACAGATGAACGCAGTTAGTGCAACACGTATCCAGCAACACGACAGATGAACGCAGTTAGTGCAACACGTATCCAGCAACACGACAGATGAACGCAGATAGTGCAACACGTATCCAGCAACACGTTAGATGAACGCAGTGTTGATAGATTCAGCTCCTCTACTCCTGTAAAGCGCATCGACCTCTCTGGAAGGCCAACTGAGAGGAGTTAGTTCCCATGGCAACACTCGTATAGACATAAACTGTTTCTTCATTAGCGATATCATTGATGGTCCATGCATTTATAAATGAAATGTGCGGTAGAGGGGTAAAATATCTAGAAAGTGCAGTAAACATAATAATTCGTAGACTAGAACCCATAAAAGTTATTTGGCAATCTAAAGCAACAAGAAACTTTCTTATTTGCAATCTAAAATGTATTTTCAATAAAGACAAATGTTTTATAGTGTGTAATTATAACTGCAACAGTAAAAATGTGAAGGAATGATAACCGGATCACAGGAGTTTTGTTATAAGGTAGTTACGCACATCCAATAAATTGAAGAGAGTTCATTAACTTCCGAATCAAAATTGCAAATAAAATTATGCTACTACCATTTCATCAAAAAATATTCGAGCATTTCAGATCGCAGAGGATAGCAAATAAAATTACATTCATTCAAACAAGTTCACAAACAAGTTTTAATATGACCTTAATGTTTTGTTTTAGTATCACCTGCTTCATACAAAGAATCAAATATTAAATTGAATTTCATGGGTACTAAATCAACACCGAACGTAATAACTTACCAGAATAGATTCTTTGTACACCGCCGCAAATAAAGTAAAACGTGGCAACCAAGAACATGAGCTATCGCCTCCAACAGCGACTGCAGCACTCCTGTACGAGACAAGCTCCCAAGCTCCCTACACAACAGCTAGAATGACGCCACCTCATGGCGCGGTGCTTTATTCGGCAGAGGGAGTCATGATGGCATTGGCCTGAATAAACTTGTATTGAACGAGTGTGTAAGTGCTTTCAATCAACATATTACATGATTATTTAATCAAATAGTTAAACATGAAGCTGAACGAATTTCATTCGTCTTCCGACTATTTTTGGGGCGTGAAGGAATAATGAGCTTTGTTAAAACAGTCGTTGTTGACATGCTTTGACTCGTGGCCAGTGCAGGACGGCTGGATATCTTAGAGGAACGATAAAAGTGCCTCAGTACATTAGCCTGATTCGATAACGAGCGAGGGTGGGTTTCGGAGTGAATTAAACACTAACGCAACAATGATACGATAAAAGGATTTTTGATGCAAGCATTTGATGATCTCGAATCTGACTGAGGATTTCTTTCTCGCATCGCATGACTGACAAACGTATACATCGTTTCACGAATAAGACAAAAAAAAAAATTCATCGTAATAAATAAAATGTCAGCAAAAGTGAAACGAGCAAGTTCTCTTTTCTCGTCCATTGATGCAAATATTCAAAATGTGTGACTTAATCACTAAGTTATCTTTATTCACGAGGTCTAAGTGACAATTTAGAGATACCGAAATAGAGACCAGACGAGCCACATCAAAATCAAAATTGTTTGAACGTCTTTTTCGAGTGGAACATGACGGCCAGGTAGGGCCGAGTCGGGTCCGTGACTGTAAAGAAGACATTTTCCAAACTTCATAGTCATACATAATCCAACTAAGCTCTGTTTCTCCGTTAAAAAAGTCTAATTGTGATTTAACAGCTGAATTTGTAATGGATAATCTAATATATTTTTGTTTAGCAACAGCGTCGAATTATGTCCTACTGGCTTACTCTTCAGTTGACTAAACCTTGTTCGTCAAACTTGAATCAGGCGACTAATGATTTTTTCTGTGTAGGAGAAAGATTATAATGACTCGTTATATATTTTAGTCCTTTCATAGTGTTTATACTGAATTTGCAGTTTATTTGAGTGGGCACCCATGATAAAAAATTAACTACTAAAACATTGAACCTTGCATATTTCTTTAAGAATCATACTGAGGCCGCCAGCACTCATGTGACGTAAACTATTGGAGAGTAGGAGCTGAACTGACATGAGAGGTGAAAACTGCACGAACTTCAGAAATGTGAACATCTGATTTGTGATAATAGAAAATAGTCTGGACTTCATGGAAGGATACCATCCATGATCAGGATTGTCAGAGGTTTGCAATACACTTACTCACTTACTTACTGCCCTACTGACGTTTACGAATATTGTTTGCTGAATTACCAGTCGCAGTATCATAAATTCAGATTTGTTGGAAGACAGTTTATCTGAGTTTGACTCATTCCAATCGATTACCAACTAATGGAATCCTTGATATAACACTCATTTAATTTTTATTGGCTTATGGTCAATTTAACAGTAGTGAGTTTCACATTTCCTATCATTAAATTAAGTTTTGTTTCTTCAATGCGTGTAAATGAATAATTTGCTCATTACCGATTATTTCCTCAACTGTTTGAATATCTACCATGTAGCTACTTTTAATGAAACATCATTAACAGTTATCTTATTGCAGCATAACTTTCGATATTCAGAGGTAAGAACAATTTAATCAGCACGAAACCAATAAATGAACGATCTGAAAGCAAAGTTCCGAGACCCCCTCCACCCTCTCCTCCTCGAGCTCTCCACGAGGGTGGCGAAGGGTCATAGCCTCCTAACCACCTCAACTGGCCACTGGGGATAGTGATGATGGGCTGTGTAGTGATGCAGTGATAGGAAGGTGTGGTATGAAGAGAGCAGCGGCAGGGGTAGTTGGCGGGTGAGTGTGTCGACGTTGTGGGATGGAGTGGTTGATGGAAAAGGAGCAGTGACACTGGAAGTGGCCGAGTGAAGACTCAGTACAAGTGACTGCTGATAAGTTTGTTGATTATTCGTTCAATCTATGAAAAAAACTTCACCGTTATGGCAGAGATGGTCAATATTTCTAATTCATTGTGTAGAACGTTATTTTGTAACGCTACTGCCTTTCTTCTTTCTACAACAACTGAGTAATGAAACAGGCTCGCTTCTCGATAAGAAATGATCGAGAAAATTATCGCTTCTGCTCCAGGGGAGCTGTTCGGTGTGGGTAGATATAAGTGATTACTTTCATTTTGCCATGCAATAGTATGTTTGCCTGAGTTTTGATGCAATTAAATGCGTCACCTAATATTAAAAAAAGTACATTTCGTTGATGATTGACAGGTGTTCCCCCGTATGATTATAATTTATTCAAATCGATGCGCGCGATATGAAGTATCTGACCCGGTAGGGAAAAGGATCGGTGGGAGGATTTCTTTCGTCACTCTTAACCCCACCAATTCCAGTGGCAGACTTCCTATATAGTATAGTGATCTTATACCAGGATATTGAAATATTTGGCGTTAATACCGTAGATTAACCGTGAAAATGTCATGGAAGTTAATAACTTTGTTTGACTTTTTTTCAGCCCTCTCAGTATTACAGGGTCTAGATTAACCCCCTTGTATCATACGTCGCGTATTGTAATATAGTTGTGATGCCCATCTAATACAGCTTGAGCGCCCTGGGCATACAACTAAATTGAAAACATGGATGCGTTGGAACTTGTAACATATTAAGCGCCCTTTTCTCATTTACCATCCATGTTTCCACAGTTAACTATTGTCGTGGCATCATTAGTTTGGTTTATGTTGCCAGAGTCACCCGAATCCACTCGTCTCACCTCACAAGACGATAAAAAACTTTGTCATGCTGTATCTTTTATATTCTATCTCAAATTGTGATCGGCTGAGACATACACTTGCTAGTATCCTCCCCTATCTCTTCTTCAAAGGGAGAGTTCCTTAGTTAATCAAAGTCAGCAGAATTCCTCCGGTGCGATCCTTCCTTGTGCCAGAGGTCTACCAATTAGGCCAATTGGTCTGAAGTCGTGAAGTGTATTGGGAGAATGCAAGCTCAATAGGCCCGATGTTGGTCCTACCATGTCCTTTCACGTGTTAGTCTAAACTATCTTTAGTGAGCCGATTAAACGTCTCCACTCCACTCAAGGTTACCTTCGATTTAATCAATTAGAGCCAAGGACTAGAAGCCATTAAGATTGGCTTTATCCTGGAAGCTTGGCTTAGACTTGGAATGTTCCTTCCGATGCTGTAATGATCGACCTCGACCAAGATCCCTTTGTGCTTCAATCAGGTCTGATAAACATATTGATGAAACTTGGTTCTCGTTGCATTGCCAACAAACTCATCAAATATTGGACAAAAACTGTTAATTATTTTTTAATAAAAAGTAGTTTTAACTGAGAGATTTATAATTTATTTATTATATCGTTCTATTCAGTTCGTGCAGGTCTCATAATCTGTGAGTTTTATTTTGATCTTTTGCGCCTTCGATACAAATTACACGAGCACTCGTGTAAAGCCACTCAAGTTCGTACTAAGCTGGATGAAAACACGTTGAAAAAAACAATTTTAAAATCGATGGCTACCATTAACCTAACATCCCATAGATATTGGCAGTACACAAGCCTTGACATAAAAATTTGTTGATTTAAAACGTTGAATTTTCAACACGAATTGTTACTGCCCCTCCCCGATTTTGAAGTGTTTCACTGGAGTTGCCTGCTGGAGTGGATCTACGTAACTACACGATCAGGTGAGTAGTTTTAAATAATTTTGTTTGCTCGTTCTGATTGAAAACTATTATATAATGTTGTTAGTTCTCAATTGCATCTATCATACATTGTATTGCTCTAAATCAATAATAGCAATATTTAAACGTCCGCTCTGACAAACGGGATCAGTACAATGGCATCTTGTTTCACGTGATTTGTAATATCCTACAAACACTCACACACAGCATCACCCACCCTCCCATCAAACCCCCCTCCCACTCCACCCCCCCCCCCTTACAACCACCACACAGGCACAGACAAAACAGTAATCCTAGGTACACGTGGTGATAACCTCAATAAACAAATAAAACGCATACCATGGTCAATAACGGTAATTGTTTGTGTAAATTGATATATAGATTCATTGTGCACACTAAAAGTACATAACCGTTAGTGTATAAAGACATATTTTCCATCAAGAGCTTCATTTACTGATCACCATAAACCACACAAATTGAATCTCTATTGTCAGTCGGTATTGTGATGAAATGTACGTCTCCAAAAGACGAACCGAGGTGTATTAGTTGCTGCATCACCAATTAGACTCACTTGTTCATCACATTAACCAGGTTGGGTCTGGAGGGCTAATTCTTCTAGAGATTGACTAAAATAATTGGATTTTCGTTTGCTCAGAACAGTGCTGCTACATTGTAATTATTTTGTTGGTATTTACGGGGGTAATCTGTCAAAATCATGTCAAGTATCTAATTCCGAAAGTAAACATTTTTAGCGACTTGTTGTCCTTACTATGAATAATCGCTAAATGCAAACGTCGGGCATCTTTTCTTAAATTTTTGTAGAAATTACAATGCTTCTGATATCGTGTTTGGATTCCGAATTAGAATATTCAAAGCTCCATGTTTAGAAGAGATCGCTCAACTGCAATTCATATTTTTTTTAAACCACCGATTATATCTACTTTCAGGGCTGACAATCTATCAAATAAAATGCAACTTCTATCCCCAGAGCCAGTTATTGGTACATCATTCATGTGCCCTATACTGCATATGAAGTAACCAATGCCACTATATCCTAAGCTAACATATAGAGGTGCTTCTAAGATACATGGACAGTGCCTCATTTTCCATTTGTTTCCAGACATTGCCCTGGAGTATCCAATACTGGCGAGGACATTGTGTTGCCGGATAATGGCGCATCCCTCATATGGAATTTCCATGCGGCTATAATAAATTGCCTCGTGACACTGCCTTAGGGATAGCTCCAGGGCGAAGGAGCCCTAGGGGAGGAGGGAACACACTTTTGGGAACAGATTAGGTCGGACGGAACAGAACGTCGCAAACCTTTACGGATAAAAATCGTTCGTATGACAATATACTGGGCATGTAAAATAAGACTGTAGGGTTTAGTAAGGATTATATATTTCTATGATGTAGTTTTCATCACAATACGAGGCACAACGCGTGATTGTTTTGTCGTTGTTAATTTCTCACTTTTTTTGCACCAGAACTTAGAAAAAAACTTTAAACTCAAACATAAAACATCGCTGTCTTTGTCTGCTTCCAACTCGGGATATCACAAATAGAACAGAGAGAACGGGAGAGCTCAGAACTCTATTACCGAAGAATGTTCCGCTGTAAATTTATCCATGTAATTTTTTGAATTGATCAGTGGAGCTCATACGTTTATGAGGACAAGACATTTCGTAGACTAGACCATGACATTGCGAAAGTGTGGTACCTTGGATACGGCTATTTACAGGTAGATTGCTGACAGTTGGGCAGGATAAATGTCTTAGGTAGGGTGGTACAAATTTTTCATTCATTCCGGATGAGATAGAACATTTTATTAAGGTTATTATTGTGTCGGCCAAAATTTCTTTATGGCTTACCTTCATTTCAGAAAAAGACAGACCTCGTGGGCCGAGCATCATTTTGTTGCGAATAAGAGCCAATCCTTACCAAATACTCCCAGTAGTAGTACCAGTCTACTAAGTAAACCATCTATCGAAGTCAGGGTTAAGTAACCAATGTCTGACATAGTTTCAAATGTTTGAATATGTTTCAAAAGTTGTACAAGTTGGACAAGTTATAAATATTGTAGGTGCGTCATCTGAATTATGGACTAATGTATTCAGTTTCACGTCAGGGCAGTAAACATCGCATTATCATCTACACTGTTTAATAATAATAACAATAATAATAATTGTAGTCTTTATCGAAGCACTCGATGGTACAATAATGACAACAGAGAAACAAGATTTACAAAGCCACCTTTTCAATACATTCTAATTTTACACACCAAAATAACTTACATGGAGGCAAGACTTAGTAGGAATAAATTAAGCAGCATATATATTCGTAAGTTGAGTTAGTGACAAGTGCGTTTATGTCTTCTCCTACATGAATGAGGATTATATAACAAAACTCAATAGCTGAGAGGTGCAGCTCATAACCACCTGTCAGTCAACATATTCAGGGTCGTATCCCAGCCTGACGTCCATTTACGTACAACGATCCCACAACATGGAATTGCAGAGAGAAGTGAAATATTATTTATATTATTGTCTGTATTGTCCTACTCACCTCTCTTTCATTGGAGATAAGTTGTATCCCTCACTACAACTCATAGTCTTCAGAAAAGGATTATTAGATTTTATAATACGCTCCTGGAGGCTGCAAACGCTTTTTCTAGCTCGTACCTTAAGGCAGTCAACATCATATTCTGCGAATACTGAGCTAGCACTCGTTCTATTAGGTACACCAATTAACCTCTTGAATATATCAATGCATGCGACTCTCAGTTTACTGATAGTGACTCGTAAATTTATATAACAGTGAGTTACAGTGATAGGATGACAGCAGGTTTTAAAAAGCTGTATTTTACATCTGTCGTGCAAAAGTTGAATTTTCTGATAAACTGATTGCCAACTCCGCTTAATATCCGAAATTGATTGGAGATATCAACATTATCACATCGGTTGTTTGTTATTAAGAGTCGTAAGTACGGAAAACTGTCCACATAATCTAGCTGAGTAGCAAGCAACACATTATTCGTTCGGAACTGGAATCTCTGCATGGTGATCGGTTTTACTAGCATGCAAACAGATTGTTCAAGTGTTGTACTCTATATCTTGTTTTGTGGTCTCAGCCTCGTATTTATTTAGCATAGTTTGGTGAGTATCCGCGTGAGGAGCTAGTAGGACTAGATCGTCAGCATAGCTAATTGAGTTATTACAGCAGTCGTCAATATGACACCCAACACGGCTAAAAGCTAGACTCTCGAGTAGGCGGTCCACATACACATTGAATTGGACGAGCGAGAGGAGAATTCCCTTCCGTAATCCATTAGTTTTTCGGAACGAGTTCGATATTGAACTTCCCCATCGTACAGCATATTGTTGTGGTTAGTACCAGTATTTTAGTAGTTTTACGAGATGCACCAGTATTTTAGTAGTTTTACAGTCTACAAACAAATAAGCTATTTTTCCTGCCGCAGAGGACTAGAAAACCAGTTTATTTTTTTGTTTAGGTCAATGTCTACCGCAACGTGAATAAATTTGGGCCAGTTGTCTGTGAAATCAACGGAAAGTATTTCATTCCTGCATACTCTCAGACAGTTGGACCAAAATTGGTCCATCAATGATGGCTCTTTAGCATCACTTGGAGGAACAGGGCTGGCTTGGTGATTAAAGGTACGGAATGGAGTGAGTTCGTGATCAATGATGGCTCGTTAGCATCGCTTGGAGGGAACAAGGCTGGCTTGGAGACTAAAGGTACGGAATGGAGTGAGTTCGTGTAATTGATACGATGATCACATGAGATGAATCCATCCACGGATAAATGATCACTATAAGACAGCATCCGTATAAGCATAGATTCCTGTACGGAATGGAGTGAGTTCGTGTAATTGATACGATGATCACATGAGATGAATCCATCCACGGATAAATGATCACTATAAGACAGCATCCGTATAAGCATAGATTCCTGTACGGAATGGAGTGAGTTCGTGTAATTGATACGATGATCACATGAGATGAATCCATCCACGGATAAATGATCACTATAAGACAGCATCCGTATAAGCATAGATTCCTGTACGGAATGGAGTGAGTTCGTGTAATTGATACGATGATCACATGAGATGAATCCATCCACGGATAAATGATCACTATAAGACAGCATCCGTATAAGCATAGATTCCTGTACGGAATGGAGTGAGTTCGTGTAATTGATACGATGATCACATGAGATGAATCCATCCACGGATAAATGATCACTATAAGACAGCATCCGTATAAGCATAGATTCCTGTACGGAATGGAGTGAGTTCGTGTAATTGATACGATGATCACATGAGATGAATCCATCCACGGATAAATGATCACTATAAGACAGCAT